>JAODAL010036251.1:0-41931 GCA_025379985.1 Phyllomedusa bahiana
TTGACGCCCAAATCTAGGCGCGGAACAGTTAGAACAGCCAGACCAGGTAAGGTGGTTGCCTGACACAGACTTGTAGGTATTGCTCAACACTGCCCTGTATGTATAAACTGAGAAGAACAGCCAGACAGGGTAAAAGGTGGTGCTGAGCCAGACTTGTGGTTGGCACTAGACTGCCGACTGTTACGTATGACCTGCAGAAGAACAAGCCAGACCAGGGGTAGAAGGTTGGTGGCCTGAGCCAGACTTGTGGTATTGGCACTATACTGCCCTGTAGGTATGACCTGCGAAGAACAGCCTGACCAGGGTAAAAGGTGGTGCCTGAAGCCGACTTGATGGTATTGGCTCTAAATTTCCCTGTATGTATGGGACCTGCCAGATGAAACAGACCAGGACCAGGGTTAAGTGGTGCCTGAGCAGACTTGTGGTATTGGTCAACACTGACCTGTATGTATGACCTGCAGAGAACAGAACCAGGGTAAAAGGTGGTGCTGGCCAGACTTGTTGTATTGGCACTATATCTTGCCCTGTATGTATGACCTGCAGAAGACAGCCAGACAGGGTATAAGGTGGTGCCTGAGCCAGACTGTTGGTATTGGCTCTACATTTCTGTATGTATGACTGCAGAAGAAAGCCACCAGACCAGGGTAAAGGTGGTGCCTGAGCCAGACATTGTGGTATTGGCTAAATCTGCCCTGTTTGTATGACTGCAGTTGACAGACAGGGTAAGGTGGTGCCTGAGCCAGACTGTGTGGTATTGGCACTACACTCACTGTATGTATGACCTGCAGAAGAACAGCCAGACCAGGCGTGGGAAGGTGGTTGCCTGAGCCAGACTGTGGTAATTGGCTTAACTTTTCCCTGATATGTATGACCTGCAGAAGACAGCCAGAACAGCGGAAAGGTGGTGCGCCTGAGAGCCAGACTTGTGGTATTGGCCTCTACACTGCCCTGTTGTATGACCTGCAGAAGAACAGCCAGACCAGGGTGTAAAGGTGGTGTGAGCCAGACTTGTGTATTGGCTATACACTTCCCTGTATGTTTGATCCTGCAAAGAATCAGCCAGAACAGGGTAAAGGTTGAGTGCCTGAGCCAGGACTTGTGGTATTGGCTCTACCTGCCCTTTATGTATGACCTGCAGAAGAACAGCCAGACAAGGGTAAAGGTGGTGCATTCTGAACAGGCCCGGACTGACCTTTGGGCAAACCGGGCATTTGCCCGGCGGGCCGCTAGGGTCGGGCCGCAGGGCGGCACGGATCGCCGCCGAGGAGTGACGGTGTTCCCCCCCGGCGGGCCCCGAGTGCCGGTCTGTGGCGCGCTACACGGGGCCGCAATGGTCGCATCAGCGAACGGACCCCTGTAGGCAGGGGCCGACAGGCGCCCCACCCCTCAGCCACACGGCCGGGTCCACCGTCCCAGACATGCAGCCATCAGGCCGCGCCTGCACCGCGCGGCTTGCAAGCAGCGGCGTTGGATGAAACATCTGGGATCTACTGATCCGGTATATTCAGCTCACAGGAGGCGGCGGGGCAGGCGCGCGATGTAATGACGTTCATCGCGCGCTGCTCCGCGGCCCAGCACTCTGTGTGTGCGGCCACCCGGCATGGCTCCAGAGAGAGAGGACGGGGACGCAGGTTGTCCGGGTGAGGTATAACCGTTTTTATTTTTTTTTTTAAACTTCTTTCTGTCCTGGTGCCTAATAACTGCCCCTGCCCTGGGCTATTTACTGCCCTGCCCTGGCTGCCTATACTGCCCATGCCATGGCTGCCTATACTGCCCCTGCCTGGCTATATACTGCCTGCACTTCCCTGGCTATATACTGCCCCTGCCCTGGCTGATGACTATACGCCCCTGCCCTGGCTCCTTACTGCCCCCTGCCATGGCTATATACTGCCCCTGCCCTAGCTGCCTATAATAGCCCTGCCCTGGCTATATACTGCCCTGCCCTGGCTTCCTTTAATAGCCTGCCCTGGACTATTTACTGCCACATGCCTGGCCTATATGATGCCCCTGCCCTGGCTATATGATGCCCTGCCTGGTACTGATACTGCTGGCTATATGATGCCCTGCCCTGGCTACAGATACCCTGCCATGGCTAAATTTCCCTGCCCTGGCTAACTATACACCTGCCTGGGCTATTATAGGTGCCTTTGCCTGGCTTTATGTTGACCTGCCCTGGCTACCTATACCCTGCCCTGGCTATATGATGCCCTGCCCTGGCTATATGATGCCCTGCCCTGGCTACTGATACCCTGCCTGGCTACTGATACCCTGCCTGGCTACCTATACCCTGCCTGGCTATATGATGCCATTCTGCCATGGTAATGATACCCTGCACTGGCTATATGATCCCTGACCCTGGCTATATGATGCCTGCCCTGGATATCTGATACCTGCATGGCTATATGATGCCCTGCCATGGCTACTATACCCTGCCCTGGATACCTCATACCCTGCTGGACTATATGATGCCCTGCCCTGGTATTATGATGCCACTTGCCCTGGCTACCTATACCTGCCTGGCTATATGATGGCCCCTGCCCGGCTACTGTTACCCTTGCCTGGACTACTGTGCCCTGCCCTGCCTATATGATGCCCTGCCCTGGCCTTACTAATTTCCTGCCTTGGCTATATGTTTGCCCTGCCCTGGCTAACCTATGCCCTGCCATGGCTATATTGATTGCCCTGCCATGGGATAACCTATACCCTGACCTGGCTATATGTTGCCTGCGTGGGCTACCTATACCCTTGCCCTGGCTATATGATGCCCTGCCCTGCGCCGATAATAGCACTGCCTACCTATACCACTGCCTATGGCTGCTATAATAGCCCTGCCTACCTATACATGCCCTGGGCTGCCTTATACACTGGTCCTGCCGGCCTATATACTGTACCCTGTCTGCTATAAAAGTAGGCCCTGTGGCCTGTATACTGGGCCTGTTGGCCTGTAATGGCCCTGCCTGTATACTGTCACGGCCTACCTGTATATGTCCTGCTGCCTGCATACTGGCCCTGCTGCTGCATAACTGGCCTCTGGCCTGCCTCCATACTGGGCCCTGCCTGCCCTGCCTGCATACTGCCCTCTGCCTTGCCTAATGGAGGTCTACTTATTTAAATGCCACTCTATCTGACATTTTTTAATTTTTCTAATTTTTAGGGTCTAACAGACGCTGTTTGGGGAATTGATAGGAAAGTGCTGGAAAGAGAGGAGTCTTAGATGTATTTGTGGTAAATTCTACAGAGACGTAGTAGTGACCACTAGAAGAGGAGATTGCATGCTGTATAAAAGACACGGAGAAGAAAGAAAAAGGAAGGGACAACAGGGAAGGCATCATGGAGGTTAGGGCCAGGAAGGAGCGAAAAGGAGAAGAGAACAATCCCATCAGAGATGACGTCTCCTGTGAGTCCCTGCTGTTAACTGTCCAGGGGTAAAGTTTATTCTGTGTTGAGTAGTCAGTGGCTGTATTCATGTGATGTGGACCAGGATACTGGTGATGTGATTGGTTGTAGGTTATGTTGTGTGCTTATGTAGTGTCAGTGTGGGCTTTTCTGATAGTAAAGTGCACACCTGACTCTGTGACGATCGGGGATTTTCTCAGCACCACTGTTTCTTTCTTGCTTGTGTGTAGGCTGTCTCACACGGAGAGGTTTTGATGTGATTTGGTGCATTTTTTGTGTAGAAAGGTACAGCATTAAACTGCTCTGTCCTGTGTCTGCAAAAAACGCACCATAAAAAACACACAAAAACATCCGTGTGAAAGCACCTTAAATAGTGTAGTTTATTTTATTAGAAAGTGGCGAGTCGTGCGCAGAAAACAAGGGACATTTTTTAAAGCGGATCATTGTATGTGGGCTGCTGGGGCTTAGTGCCAGGGCTGATTTTTATTCCCGTCCAGGCCATGTGCCTGGACCAGATTGTGGTATTGGCTCTACAATGGCCCTGTATGATGGGACCTGCAGGATGAAACAGCTTCATACATTATTGGCCCATTCTACACTGCCTTAAAGCGGTTTAGAACTGGCCTGTCAGTGCCAACGTTCATACATGTCGCCCATGGTGTTTATCAAGAAAGACAGTAAATTATATTGGAATGATTGCTCCAATAAACAAACATCAAATAATGACATGAAACAAATAGCGCTCAGACAGATGGGTGATAGGAATCATGCTCATTTACTGACTGGCTGACTTCCATATGATGCAATAAGACCATACATGCCAACTCTCCCGTTTTTGGCGGGGGGGTCCGCTATTTGGGAGTTCCCCCTCCCGCCCTCAGGGGGAGTTGGCTTTTCCTCCCGCCGCCTGCAGGCCGGGGGGTCCTTAAATTTACCGCGGCGCAAGAGTAGCGGATGGTGCGCTACTCTTGCCGCCGCCGGACCGCTTCCTACAGGCGGTGAAGCGGCCGCAGCGTCCGCTCACCCTGCCCTCGGTCTCAATGTGTAGGGAGGAGGCAGTTGGATCGCTCCCTACTTCCCTCCTCTTCCCCGTATGTACGGGCCGGTAGTGTGTGAGCCGCACATACAGTCAGCGGCGCAGGGGGAAAGTGACTGCGCCGGCTGAGGGGAGTGACGGGCGGCTGCTCCCACTTCCCCCTGCGCGCTGTAAGAGATCGGGGCAGGAGGCTGGCCGAGCTGAAGGAGCCTGGTTGAGGTAAGTGGATTTTATTATTTATTTTTATTAGCTTTAGGGGGCTTCTACATGGCCTATCAGTGAGGGGCAATTACTGGCAACAATGGGGGAATCACCTGGCAACAATGGGGGCACTACCTGGCAACAGAGGGAGGCAAATACCTGGATAAACAGAGGGGGCAATACCTGGGGCTATCAGAGGGGGCACTACCTGGCCATCACAAAGGGGCACTACCTGGCAAACAATGGGTGGCATTACTGGCTAAACAGATGGGGGCACTTACCTGGCTAACAGATGGGGGCACTACCTGGAAACAGAGGGTGGCACTACCCTGGCACAGAGGGGCATACCTGGCAACTAAAGGGGGCACTACCTGGCTAACAGATGGGGCACTTACCTGGCTAACAGATGGGGGGCACTACCTGGCTAACCAGATGGGGGCATTACCTGGCTTAAACAGATGGGGGCCATTACCTGGCTACAGATGGGGCACTACCTGGTAACGATGGGTGGCACTACTGGCTAACGATGGGGGCACTACTTGGCTAAACAGATGGGGCACTACTTGGCTAACAGATGGGGCACTCCTCGGCTAAAAGAATGGGGCAATACCTGGCTAACAGATGGGGCACTACCTAGGCTAAAAGATGGGGGGCACTACCTGGCTAAATGATGGGGGCAATACCTGGCTTAAATAGATGGGGGGCATTCCTTGGCAACAATGGGGGCACTTCCTGGCTAACAATGGGGGCACCTTACCTGGCTAACAAAGGGAGGGACCTCCTGGCTAACAATGGGGGGCACCTACCTGGCTACTAATTTGGCTCTACCTGGCTACAGAGGGGGCATATACCTGGATACAAGGGGGCATCTACCTGCCTGTAAGGGCACTAACTGGTTTTGGGGGGGCTACTACCTGGGGTATAAGGCATTACCTGGCTTTCTTCAAATGCGTTATGCAGTTTAGGTGGAGTGCGGTGTGGCTTTTTTGAAGGGGCGTGGCATACCGAAAAGATGGGCGTGTCCATGCAAAATTTTTTGCCGCGGCGCGATACGCGCGGCCGCCACTAAAGTCTCATGCTTTTTTTCACTTTCAAAAAGTTTGGCAAAAACTGATGGAATATGACAATTTGTCACATTGAGAGGCGGGCATAAAGAGGTCTCAGACGACTGCCTATACTAGAAGCAAGAGGGTGAGACTGTTGAAATAAACAGTGAACAACACAGCCATCTATGACGTCTTAAGGTATAGCTTCAATAAGCAAAGAAAAACCTTTATACGTATTACCTAATGTTAATACACACACATATTTCTCAAGACATATGCAACAGAATTCTGGCACAAATTTTCCCCAAAATAATGTTGTACCTGCTTTACACCACATTTATTATGCGGTTCAGACAGTTTCTATACACTTCAGAAAAGGGGGTGGTTATACATAAAGGGGATGTAACTTAGTGTGCGACAAAATTTGGATACAGTTAGTGGCATAAAGTAAACCAATTTAAAAATGGTGTTGTATTGTTTTTCTCATTCAAAACTGATTTTATTGAGAAAAGGATTAAGATGTAACACGTATTACATTTGGTAGGTAGACAGATAATACACGTAACATATTATAAGCCAGACTTACAAAATGTTCTTTACAAGGGTCAAAATACTATAAAGCTTAACGACAGGGTGTTGTCTTGGCAAGAAGCAAAGATGCATTTCCCCCTCTACTAATTTTGAATATGGGGGCGGACAGGGCTTTGATAACATCTTATGCAAGAAAAAAAGGGCTCAGAAGCCTGATGGCCCTTTTTTCACCCAAAGACTTACGTAAAATCTTCACAAAGTCGGGAATCCTTTTACAGAAAAAAACAAAAACAGAAAAATAAAACAGGGGTTTTCCGGCAGGCCCCCCCCCCCCCCTCCCCCGGCCGGGCCCCCAAAACAAGAAAATGCCCCAAAAAAGGGTTACATTTGGGGACGATTAGCCAGGGTTCGGTTTTGATCCGTGAGGCAAAAAGGGCAAACCCCACCTCCCCAAATCTGCAGATGTTTCAAAAGTAAAAGAAACGAAAGTTTGAAAAGAACTTTCCCCCATGCACTGCAGTGTGGGATTTTTCGAACCAGGAGGATATGGTGGGCTGGGGTAGACAGCCAAAGTCGGGGTATCACCATTTTTGCAGCCAGGACCAGGAACCGGAGGAGGTGAGTCCTGAGAGAGGCCGTTGGCATGGGGATATCAAAAAGAAACAGGGCAGCCGGTTTCATTTTGTATCCTAACCCCGTAATAACATGAATAACGTCCAAAACCGACCTCCAGAAGGGTTGAAGTACAGGACAGCTCCACCAGATGTGCAGTAAAGTTCCGACCTCTGTCTTGCAATGCCAGCAGGTGTTGGTGACCGCAGGATAAATGGAATGAAGGAGAGCTGGAACCCTTTACCAACGTGTGATTATTTTATAATTTAATTTAATAGAAATGGATGATTTATGGGCAAGAAAGAAGGTCCTCTCCCACTCCTCTGCCGAGAGCTCCCTACCCAATTCCGTCTCCCAGGTTTTTTGGAAGGGGAATTTGTTCACATCTACGGAGAGCAGTAACCCTTATACTATTGAGAGTGTGTGCTTCCCCAAGGACTCTAGGAGACACCACGATTCAAATATTGAACGTGGCCTATGTAAGTCTAAGTTTGTTAGTCGAATAAAGGCTGTGTAATTGGTAGTAGTTAAACCTTGAAAATTGAAGTAACACCGGGCCACCTAACCAATCATTGTAAGATTTAAGTGAGTCCGGGGAGAGCACACTACCAAATATCGCCGCTGATGCCTCATCCCCCCGCAGACGAACGAGAGCTAAAGATAGATTCTCTGGGACTCCAGGATTACCTAGTATGGGTGTGAACGGACACCCCGGTCTGAATAAAGACAATTTAGAGGGAAATGCTCTGCTAACCTGGATTGAGGTGCGGGCTACTAGGGGGACATTATGTAAGAGCCTTCTCGGTAGGAACTGCGGTGTCAGCCACGGTAAGGCTGCCGTAGGAGCCCCATACATCCACTTTTCTAATTGAACCCAGAACTTCAAGTGAGCATTGTGGAAAGAGTCCAGGGTGCGCACCATGACCGAGGCCAGATAGTATAGGTGAAGATCAGAGAGCGCAAGGCCACCTTCTGCCTTAGGTCTGGTAAGAATAGACTGCGCTAGCCTGGGGTGTCTCCGTGCCCACACGAAATTCAAGACTAGCTTGCGTAGGGCCTTAAAGTAAGTCTTTGGGAGCAGAATGGGTACGGTTTGAAATAAATAAAGGAGGCGAGGGAGGACATTCATTTTAATTATATTTATACGCCCAATCCAAGAGAAATCTCTCTTGTCCCACTTCAATAAGTCGCGGCTAATAGTATTAAGTAGTGGAGAGAAGTTAAGTTCAAAAGTTTTTTCGGGGTTGGCTGGAATTTTAACACCCAAGTAGGTGAAAGAGGTAGTGGCCCATGTAAATGGAAAAGCAGATTTCAATTGTCGGAGGCTGGAGTCAGGAAGGTTTAGACTGAGTGCCACACTTTTTGACACGTTCACCTTATGGTTACTAAAGGAGCCAAATTCCTGAAGCGCTGTAAGTACAACTGGGAGTGATTCTAAAGGGTGTGAAAGATAGAGGAGCAGATCGTCAGCAAATGCCGAGCATTTTATTTGTTGGTTGGCAATCTGAATGCCGCAAATAGCACTCTCTGATCTTACAGCTTGCATCAGGTGTTCCATAGTTAGGATATACAGCAAGGGAGACAGGGGGCATCCCTGCCTGGTACCATTGCTTATTGTAAACGGTTGTGATAGGGACCCGTTTATACGAATTTGTGCCTGAGGGGATTGGTATCCTATCAATCATTGCCGGACCCAGACCCATCCGTTCCAAAACCCCTCGAATAAAAGACCAGTTTAAATGGTCAAAAGCCTTTTCGGCATCTAAAGAGAGGAGGACACAAGGGGTCTTTGAGGCTCTGATGTATTGGATGAGGGAAAATGTCTTTAGGGTGTTGTCTCTCGCCTTTCTGGAGGGCACAAACCCGACTTGATTTAAGGTTTGGGTAAGCGAGCTCAGCAGTGGGCTAAGTCGCATGGCGATCAGTTTGGCAAAAAGCTTGGCATCCACATTAATAAGAGAAATAGGGCGATATCTTTGACATAAAGTCGGATCCTTATCCTCTTTAGGGATCACAGTAATAAATGCCCTCAAGGGAAGGGCCCGGATCGAACTGCGAATCTGAGGAAGCCCTATTAAATGCCTTAAGTAGAGGGGCGGGGCAGAGTTTATTTTAGGTTTTGTAGAAGTGTGCCATATTTCCCATCGGGGCTCGGACTCTTCCAGATGGTAGAGCAGAGATAGCTCTAAGAAGTTCCTCAGCTGAGAAGGCTCCTCCAGAGGGCGAGAACTGGGGGTCAAGGGGGGAAGGGGGGGGTGTACGTGAGAGATATTCCTGAAGAGATCTATGATAAGGTCTGGGGTCCGGTAAGGTCTCTGTAGATGAAAGATTATATAAGTCCTCTGTAAAATTTTTTAAGCTTTCAGGATGTCGTCCGTTATATGGACTTATTGGCCGTTCGGGTTTTTAACAGATGGAATATATAAAGAAGCCCTTCTCTCGCAAAGCGCCCGGGCTAGAAACCGTCCTGGCTTATTGGTCCATGCATAAAATGAGCCTGCACAGATTTGCCGGTATCTCTGATGTTGTTGGACCATCAGCCGACAAATCTCATGCCGGACTTGCGTAAGCCAGAAGCTTTATGAGATGATTCCAGGAGATGCAGTCGCGAGAGAAGGGCCTGCAACTTGTGTGACTTCTCTCTCTCAGTCTGGCGCATGTTTTATAAGCACCTCTCAGAACGCATTTAAGAGCCTCCCACTGGGTTTTTGGAGAGGTAAGATCTTCGGCGTGTTGAGAGCAGAACAATTCAACAGTATTATTGAGCTCTGAGAGACAAAGGGAGTTGGACAGAAGAGATTCGTTTAGCTTCCAAGAAAAAGCCGGCTTACTACTATTGGGAAGGCGAAGATCACAATGAGTGCAGAATGTTCCCAATCGTGGCACTACAGACCAAAGGAAGGAGAGAGTGGTGTGGAAAGATATAGTCAATACGGCTATAGGAGCCGTGGGGGAATGAAAAAAAGGTGTAATCTCGATCCTCTGGGTGACGTACTCTCCACACATCTACAAGTTGCATCTCATGAAGCATTTTTCGGATCCTGTTAATTGAACGCAGAGGAACTGCGGAGCGGGCAATTGAGGCATCTTGCAGGGGGTTTAACGTGAGGTTAAAATCACCACAAAGGATGATCTTGCCCTGAGCAAAGCTTGTAAGGGTATCTAAGAATTTAGAAAAAAAGGAAAGTTGTCCGGTGTTGGGAGCATATATGTTAGGGAATTGTGAACTTGTGCCCTTGAATGCTGCATTTAATGAACAGGGCCCTAGCATCGACAACAGGGAGAACCTCAAGAATCTGGACCAGCAAGGATCTATGGAAGAAAATAGCGACCCCTTTTGTCTTGGCCATGGAGTTGCTGCTATGGTACCAGGCAGGGAAGTACCTATGTCGAAAGGGTTGGATGTGGGCGTTCAATAGGTGGGTCTGCACAATATGAGACCCCTGCTTATGAAGGTTATAAAGAATTTGAGAGCGCTTCTCGGGCACTTTAAATCCCTTCACATTGAGGGAGGTCACTCGCATGTTAGCCATAAGGAGGCAACATGGGTAGATCAGAAGCAGAGAACCTGAGAAGAGAAGCCAGGGGACGGGCAGAGACCAACCGGAGAAGGTTGTTGCAAATAAACCATAACCTTAACAGTAAAAGTAATTTAAAAAAAGGCCTATAAAGATCAGGCCAAACATAAACACATTCAAAAATGAAAGGTAGACCTTCAAGAGCCACAACATAGCATAAAGAGGCCATTCTATCTTGGGAGCGGACAAAGATGTTGTCAGAAGACAGCAATGAGAAAAGTGGAGAGCAAAGATTATCATGTACGGAGACGTCTCAGGGCAAGGAAGAAAAAGAAGTTCTCCACCTGGCAGAAGGCGCAACAGTCGAGCCCTATCAGTGCAGCAAGACCAGAGCGCCCCCCGCGGGCAGAGTAAAGAAAAGAGAAGCCAGAAACCACAGCTCATCACATAATATGATGCGATACCCCACTATGGTGGGGGCCTATAAGAACCTTGCATGACCATGGACAATTTAAGCCTTCTAATAAAAATGAAAAAAAAATAAAAAAAGGGGGGGGGACCAGTGTGAGAGGGAGGGGGGTGGGGTGAAGGGAGGAAGAGGAGGGGGGAGGGGGGACCAGGTGTGAGAGGGAGGGAGGGAGGGGAAGGGAGTGAGGGGGGAGGGAAAGGAGGGGGGGAAGGATAGGGAGGGGGGGAGAGGGAGGGGGAGGGAGGAGGAAGGGGACAGAAGGCAGATTCTCAACAGCAGAAAGAGAGAAAAGGCACAGGGCAAAAATATCAGACAATCAATTTTGAACCTATCTCAAGGAACTACAGTCCACACAGCGGTGTGGATGTCTCTTGGGAGGGGAGCGCTCCAAGCTACCAGGATGTCGTCGGGAGCGTTGGGGCTTAGGAGCCGCAGACGAGGGATTACTGCAGAGTCTGAGAGGTTCCCGACCGAGGAATGGGGTCCAACCCCATCGCTGCCTGCAGATCTGGAAGAGCCACGTCAGGGAGATCCAAGGAAGCGAGAAAGCCCGGAAGGTCTGCTGGGGATCGGAAGGACATAAGCCTGTCTTTGTAGCGAAGTTGGACAGAAAATGGGAACCCCCATCTGTAGGGGATTCCCCTTGCTTGAAGAAGAGCTAAGAGTAGTTAGACCACCGAGCGCATTTGAAGGGTTCTCCTAGAAAGGTCTGGGAAGAGGCTCAGTGTCGTTCCGTTAAAGTTCACGGTTTGCTTGATGCGCGCTTTCCTCATTATTTCCTCCTTAACCGTAAAGTGGTGAATACGGCAAACGATGTCTCTTGGCCGCGTGACATCCTGGCTTGGTGGTGGGAGCGCCCTATGAGCCGATCAAAGGCAATCTTTGTTTCCTCTGGCCTGCCCAGGATGTAGTTGAACATCTTCGTTAGGGTGGGTAACAAGTCAGCCGTCTTAACTGCTTCTGGTAAACCCCGCACTCTGATATTGTTTCTTCTATTATGGTTTTCTAAATCGTCCATGTGATTGACGAGGTGAGCATATCGGTCATGTTGCTCGTCAAAAGAAGATTGCAGAGTTGAGTTCGTGATATCCGTAGAGGCTTGGGCGTCCTCCAATTGTTGGACCCTCCCTTGAAGAGCAGCGACGTCAGACTGAACAGGTGCCAGGTCTCGCTTCCAGGCCTTTTGGAGGTCATAGGCCAGTTGTTTCATGTCAGATTTGGTGGGAAGCAGCGATAAAAGTGCTCGCAGCTCTGGGTGGGCTGCAAGGGTATGTATCGCTTCCTCAGGAGGGGGGAGGCTCGTAACGTTAGGAAGGGCTGGAGAGCTGGCCTGAAAACCTAGCGGGGTTTCACTCAGGGTCGCAGGGCTGGCCACTTGGCGGGCTGGGCTGTCTCCCCACGATGATGAGTTAGGACTGGAGTGCCACGAGAGGCTGTGTGAAAATACAGGTTGTTGAAGAGAGTGGCCCGCAGGGGCCAGAATAGTAGGCTCAGAGGTATGGAGGCAAGTAGCAGAAGATCGGTGCCCTATGGCTGCTGCAAAGTCACTGGGCGGCTCCAGAGGTATCTGCCGGTCAGCCTGATGAGTGGAGATGGAAGCCGGTACAGGTGGATGGGGAGAAGCCAGGGGAGCATCCATGTTAGCCCTCTGGGCATGCAAGGGGGTCTCAAAACGGCTCTCTGCGGCTGTAACTTGGGGGGGGTGAAGAGACCCTCATGGGGGCACACACGGATGGCGGTGGTGCGGCCACTTGTGCTGACTCACAATGAGGTGGGGCAGCTAGTGTGGCCAAAGAGGATGGTATGGCCATGTCCTCCATGTCCAGGCCAGGACCCTCTGCTGCCCAATTGGTGGTGGAGCTGAGTGGAGAAGCTACGGCAGAGCCTGCTGCCGGCGGGACTCGCGGTGCAGAGAGGGCCGCCGCCATCTTGGCAGAGTCGAGGGATGTCTGCCCCTCAGGGGTGATAGGATGCCGGGCAGCGGAGGAGATAGTATCGGTCGCCGCTACACAGCCAGAGGACTGTGGTGCGCACCCACCTCAGTCCACAGCGTTGGTGTCCCCGGATCATTCAGATCCGGAGCTCCAGGGGCCCGCAGGCGGTCCCAATACAAATTCCGGCTTCCTTATGGCTTTGGGCGGAGGACAGGAAAATAGGCTGGGTGGCGGGGTGTGGGGTCGGCGCAGATCCCGAAAGGACCCCGGGCAGGTTAAGGAAGGGTGGGGGGGGATGGAACGGTCCTGGGGCAAATTTTTTCGGGGGAAACGCCCCTTTGGGGCGAGGGGGGGGGCCCCCCCGGGGTTCCCGGGCCCAGGGAAGGGAAAAAGGGGCCTACAGGTGGTGGGGAAAGCCAGGGGGGGGGGGGGGGGGGGGGGGGGGGGGGGGGGGGGGGGGGGGGGGGGGGGGGGGGGGGGGGGGGGGCGGGGGGGGGGGGGGTGGGGGGGGGTGGGGGGGCGGGGGGGCGGGGTGGTGGCGCTGTGGGGCGGGGGGGGGGGGGGGGGCGGCCGGGCGGGGGGGGGGAGCGGGGGGGGGGGGGGGTGGGGGCCCGGGGGGGGGGGGGCGGGGGGGGGGGGGGGGGGGGGGGGGGGGGGGGGGGGAAAGCAGGAGGAGATATTAAACTGAGATGACATGAAAATTAAAAAGGGGAATGATCTGGGGGCAAAAGTTCAAAACTTCCCAACTTAAAGACTCAGGGGACACCTGGCGGGGGGCCCACTTGGAATACAAGAGGGGGGCTTGGCCAAAAGGAGGAGGCAATTAATTGGCAGCCCCCGGCATTTTGGGTTAAGGAACGGAGTGGCCCCGGGAAGGTTCAGGGCGGGCCCCAGGGGAGAAGGGATGGCCCCTGAGGGCGGGCAAGGGTATACCGGGGGAACGAAGGGCCGTGGGCGGAAACCCCGAACGGTGGCAGCGGGCTAGGGGAATACAGGAACAGGCCGGCGGGAGGATACAGGAACAAAGGCCGGGCAGGATACAGGAACATATGGCCGGCGGGCATGATACAGGAACATATGGCCGGCGGGCAGGATACAGGAACATATGGCTGGCGGGCAGGATACAGGAATGGATGGTCGGCGGGCAGGATACAGGAACGGATGGTCGGCGGGCAGGATACAGGAACGGATGGTCAGCGGGCAGGATACAGGAATGGATGGTCGGCGGGCAGGATACAGGAACGGATGGTCGGCGGGCAGGATACAGGAACGGATGGTCGGCGGGCAGGATACAGGAACGGATGGCCAGCGGACAAGATGCAGAAATGGATGGCCAACAGGTAGGATATAGGAATGGATGGCCAACGGGCAGGATACAGGTACAGATGGCCAGTGGGTAGGATACAAGAACGGATAGCCAGTGGGCAGGATACAGGAACAGATAGCCAGCAGACCGGCAGAGGTCCAATTCAGGCAGGAACAGGATCAGAATCAGAACAGAATCACAGGGCCAGCGGCATAGTGCAGGAAGTCCAGCATGTACATGAGAAACTCAGGCCCTGAGGGCAACAAGTAGCAGAGCTAAATAGTTCCACCAAAGAGTGAGATGGGTGGTAACTGTGAGTGTTGAGGGCAGGTTAACTGTTTCCCTGCTGGAAGGCATGGAGAACATAGAACAGCTAACACCGAAGCCACCAGATTCAAAGGCATGATGTAGGCAAGACATTACAGGTGTAAGGTTCGACTAAACTGTTTTAACCTGCGGCAGATTTATGAACACTGATTATAAATGTGACACATTGTAGGACTGTCTAGTCTCACTTAAAACTGTCTTGGAGACACTATTGATAATTTGCCCCACTGTGCTCTCTGTGCTCAACAGCACCTTGGATGCGCCTCCACAACAGAATCAGAATATTTGTTGTTTATTTAATTGGTTTTGTGTTCAGTAGATTTGACTTTGTTCTAATGGACAATACTCTGTGTCCAGGGTCGCCAACCTGAATTTTACTTTTCCTGAACAATTTATGCAAAAAAAAACACAAAAGCCAAGTTTTTTATGGATACATTGGAAAACCACTGTAAATCAGAAAGGTTAAACCCATATAGTTTAATAATGATAGCCTTCACTCTGCACTGCAAAAAATCATGGATGGGTCATTTACCACAGACACTGGAAAAAGTCCAGCATATGTAAGGACTGTCCATGAATTTACAGACATTTGTTAATCCGGACAGTATCTAATTTTTTGGGACACAACTTGTTCCTTTGCTCTTATCATACAGCACAACTTGAAACTTTAGACATATATTTTACTATTTTACAAGCCGCAATCAAAACGTTGTTAAAAAAAAGTTCTATTGTGATAACCACACAGGATGGAAATTATAAGTTGTACTTTACAGGTATAGGTAGATACCAGTGTACATAGGCTCTGCAGACATATAAGTGATCATGGTGCAGTTACATCCAGTGACTCACAGGAGACATCTTCTTTGATGAGTTGTTCATTTTCCCTTTTCTTCTCTATCCGGTCCAGACTGTCATTAAGACTTTTCCTGGCCACAACATTTTCCTGTAGAATTTACCACACAAACATCTTACAATTCTGTTTCCCAGCACCTCCCTACTTGTACCCACCTCTATACAAACTCCACATGAGGTGATAGGTGGAAAAGGAGAGTTAATGGGGTGATAGGTGGAGGTGGGTAAATGAGGTGAAAGAAGAAGGTAATGAGGCTTTGGGGGGATTGGTGGAGGTGTTGGAGATGTTTCTGGGGTGATAGATGTGGGTTTATTTTGTGTTGACATAAGTACACATAACACAACGGTAGAATAGGAACAGGAGGGGGGGGGGTACAGAGCACAGCAGAAAAGCACAATCTCCTCACGAGGGCAGGAGACTATGCCCCTAGAGATTGTGCTGTTGTCTATACCCCCCAGAACCTATTATGCAGCTTGAACTCCGCACCCTGCTAGCTCAGAAGATCAGCTGCAGGCATCTTTAGTAGGATGCTATAAGAGCATGGCCGGGGGCAGAGAAGCTCCTGCAATTGTTCAGCTGTGGGAGTGTCAAAGATCCCCGCTATTTGTGGGACTCTTCCGCACAATCCAGGAGAGTTGGGATGTGTAACTATAATAAGGAGGCATTCTCTGCATCTAGTAGAAGGAAGATCTTGATGTAGATTCTTTCACGTAAAAGCAACTTGCTGCCACCAGTAGTTGTGATGCTCGATTTACTTAAAATAATTCAAAAGGGTCCTGGTTGCCTTATTTGAAAGATATAATATTACAAGTTCATTTTTACTCACAAGGTTGCTTTACATGGGCTGTTGATCCAGAGAATTATTCTGATTACAAATATTTTGGCTCGGGATGGAATTTCTCCTGCTTCATTGAGGCAATGACCTTCATTCAGGCTATAGGCAATGACCTCATTGAGGTTTTCATCTTCCTTTCTGGATCAACTCTGTAGGGTTATAGGTTGAACTTGATGGACCTGTTTCTATTTTTAGCCTTTCACATAGATGTATTAAATGTGAACACTTACACTTTAAAATAAGAATATGATTGTCATTTTCTCTTTGCCAACATCAGATGAATTCTGTAAAAGATCTAATGTTTCAGGGAAATCTAAATTTGTATTTTTCCTCTATTATTATAAGCTTTTAATTACTCAGCGCAAAGCCTCAATGTTCTCTCTTTGCAATAGTAATCCGAGTCTGCCTAGCGGAAATAATGCAGGAGATCAAGCCCTGGATGGTAGTATTATCTCCTTGCTAATTGGAACATTTGTTTCCATACAACATGGCCACTTTTATAAGAAAAGAACATACCTGTGCTGATGATGAGGTTCTCTGGTCCTATTTATAGTCCTATTATTATCACTGAGCTCGCCGCCTGTCTGCAAATAAAAATAACAGCTTAGGCAAAAAAACAAGCATTCCAAAGCAAGAATCTAGACATATTTTCCATCCATATGAGGTCCAGATATTCATTGACAAAAATGAGGGTGGACTACATCAAAGCAGAAAATTATTTCCACAATTATGAACGGAACAGTCTATGTATTATGAGGTTCCACTCACATTTCGGCCGCCATCTTGGCTCGGCCCGGGGTCATTCAGCTCTGGGATTGCCGCTTTTGGTAAGCAGGATGGCACTACAACATCACTTGGACCACACGACATTCTCTTCTTGGCATCAGCCACCTTTATTTGTCCAGCAGGTTATGGCCAACAGCATAAACGTACAAAATAAACCTTGGCCGTCTGGCCACTAAGTACACATAAACAGCAACAAGTACCAAAAGGAATAGTGGATCCAGTGTAAAGTGAGAGTTTAAGCCATAAATTTATTACAGTTCTATACGGAGGGTACACAAAACGGGTGCGTCATCCGAGCGTTTTCGGGCTGAATACAACGCCCGAAACGCGTCGGGGTGACGGCACCCAGTTTTTTAGCCCTCCTGGATAGCATGTAATAATTTATGGCTTAACTCTCACTTAGTAGTGGATCCACTATTCCTTTGCGTACTTGTTGGCTGTGTGGCCGAGGCTCGGCGGCTAGGATCCAAGCGGAGAATGCCGAACAGGGTAGCTTGCACATCTGAATGAAACTCGTGCATGGACTTATTGTGCAGCTGTTTACTTCCATTGCTTTTTGTTTTGTTTTTGTTGCTGAAGGAAACATATCAGCCCCTCTCTACTAGGGGGTGTCTGAACCTAGTATCCAACACCACCAATACACACCAGTATCAGGCTTCCTTCAGCCTCTGGGGGCAGAGGGTCCTCCAGCTCACTGCTTGCAACTTTCGTTGGGGACCCCCAAACCCCCCGCACCTGCAGGGCCTAGGCGTTTTATGGCTCCAGAAAACTGTCAAAACCTGGCTTAACCGGGGGTAGCCCCACCTGACACATTGCTACTCCCAATTATCCCAAATTTAAAGAAACAGCTTGTCCAGCTCAATCCAAGTGGTGGAAAGGGGTAAAAAACATTTTTTTATAATCATCTTAAAAACGAAAAAAAAGGTGAACTCATTTCTATACAAAACCTAACCGTTTCGGAAACAAAAATCTTAGTCATAGGGGATGACTAAGGATATTGTTTCCGAAAGCGTTTGCGTTTTTTTACAGTATGAAGTTACACCCTTTTTTCCCTTTTTAAGATGAGTTTTTAAATAAAGTGTTTTTTCTCCTTTAACCACTTGGATTTAGTGGACAAGCTGTTTTTTGAAATTTGGGTTACTACCCGGATTTTTCGGATCCGTCCGTTTGCTGCTCCGGGGGTGGAGTATCTTCGGTGACGTATCCTTTTTTGTGAGTCTCTCCCAATAAGAGCCGACCAGGAAGGCTGAAAAACCCAAAACTTTTATAACGGCTCCCAACCACTTGGTGGCTGACAATACTAGGCTGGCTCCTATCCCACCAAGGCCAGGTACCCTTGGTGGTGTGGTGTTTGGGTCTCCGGCTGCACACCCCCTAGCGGCAGAAACATGCGACTACTAGCGGTCGCTCTGCCACATATCCCCCCCCTTTGATAAAGGCCGTAGGACTTTGTCACCTTGTACCTTCCTCCAGGGTCAAATCTCTTACACAGGGGCAACATCTCCCATATATGAGAAACAGGTATAGACGTATATATGCCAGCTCACCCAAACGTTGCCAATGATGGGGCGGTCACCGTCTGCATCCCACTTGGAGAAAGTGTAGTAGAAAGTCCTTGTTTGAAAAGATTGATGCAGAAAAATGGGACCAAGCAAGCATGGATAAAATAACATGGGCAAATGGGATGTCTTGGATATGTTGTGACGCTGAAGCGCTCTATACTAGCATTCCACATGCAGTTGCAGTTAGAGCTCTAAATTTCCATGTACTTAATTCCAGCAAATATTCTCAAGAGTTCATTGATTTCCTGGTTAGTGTAGTAAAATTTCTAATTACCCATAACTTTTTCAATTTCGACAACAACATCTTTTACAGCTTAAGGGGGTTTCAATGGGGGCGAAATTTTCGCCCTCATTGGCAAACCTGGTTGTTGCTTGGTGGTAGGCAATTTATATTTACACGGAAAACAATCTCTTTTTGGATTCTATTCTCTGGTACGGCAGGTACATCAACGACCTCCTGTTTATTTGGGGGGGTGGTGTGCCTGCCGTAACCGGAGTTTTTTGGAATATCTCAATAGTAATCCACTAAACCTCAAATTTACGGGTACAGTTAATGAACATACTGTTAATTTTTGGGATCTTACCCTATGGGAAGTTCCCGGGACCAAAATCTGTAGTAAGACCTTCAGAAAACCCACTTCAAGCAATACGATTTTACACTACAGAAGTTTTCACACTAAAAGTACTTGTACATCAATACCCATTGGTGAGATGTATCGAGCTAAAAGGAACTGTAGTCTAAATTTTGACTACATTATTGAACAAGGTAATATCTGCAAGAGGTTGGCCAAGAGAGGTTATCCTAAGTGGACATTAAAAGTGCTACTAATTTAAAAACCAGAAAAGGGGAACGTTAAAGAATTGATTCAACCTACCATTCCCAAAATTTCTCAAGAACCTAAACCAACCATAGTGGTAGATTCCACACATCAATTTCCATCCATTAAGAAAATTTTTCACAAACATTTACCGATTTTATATCAGGATCCTATATTGCGATCTTTGTTACAAGAGGGGTGCAAATTAGTCACCAGAAAACCTAAGACTTTGGGGAACCTCCTCTCTCCTAGCCATATTACTTCTAGTGGACAGGGAGCCACGTGGCTGGCAGAAAGGGGCTTCTTTATTTTTATTTTTTTTTATTTTTTTATTTGCAGAGGCAGAGTATAAAAATTTACAATTTGGGGTATGCCACTTCACGTTTTTAAAAATCAATAAAATCTTTCCAAAAAAAATTAGCATTTAAGTTTAAACCTTTTTTTTTCCTTTTTTAACTTTTTTTTTTTTACCAAAACATTTTTTTTTTTTTTTTCCCCTTTAAAAAGGGTTTTTATGAGAAATAAGCCTGATATTAGATAAGTCAATCAATCTCCTGCCCTGGGTTTTTATTTTTTCCCTTCCCCTACCCAACCCCCCCCCCCAAAACCCTTCCCAAAAATTACTCTCTTGTATCTTACAAAGCAACCTCCCCCTTTTCCCCAGTGTCCCTTTGTTGTTCTTTTTAAAAAAATTTCCCGTGTATCGGGAAAGGTTCCATCAACCCCCTTATCTCTGAGGTGTTAAGGTTGAATAAAAAAAGGGTTTTTCCATTTTCTTAAAAAAAATTTTCGAGAATCTGTCTTTATCCCTTTCTGTACCCCAAAGCTTTCCCTTTATAAAAACATCCCCCTAAGACATTTCAAAAACCCTTCTGACTTTCCCTGGTGTCAAGGCGGGAATCCAGTGCCTAAAAAATCCCTGGGTTTTACCGCTAAGTAAAACATGTACCCCCTTTTTATCAGTTACCAAAATTTCTCTTTTGCCCCTTTCCTCCTAATTTCCCAAAACCAAAAAAATGGAAAAAGGGGACCCTGGGGGAGTAAAGGGGGATTCCCACCTTCCATATGCTTTCCCCAATTTTCAGAGCTTCTGCCCAAAACCCCGCTTTTATGTCGGGGGACCAAACCAAAGGAAGGGGAAAACAGATCCGTTTTTCCCCAAGTGACATTTGGGGAACACTTGGTCCAATATGAGGGGTCGGCCCTTATACGGGATTTTTTAAAGGGAGAAAATTGGCTTTTTGGGCAATTCTGAACAGCAACTCCCTCCATTGCAATTGGTCGTGGCCTGTCTGACATATAAAGCCCTCTCAGTATCTTTTTTTGGGAGAACCCCACGTCTTGTAAGATTTTTTTCCCCAATTTTTTAAAAATTGGTTTGGGAAATTAGAGGGGTTTCTATTTTGCGAATAACATATGTTTCCGGGGTTAGCGTCCTCTCGAACCTTCTCCCTTTCCCAAAGATCCTAAAAGCCCTCCGTTTCCCCCAGCGTTTCTCAAATTTGGGTTTATTTTGGGAAATTTGCGGGAAATTTTTAAATTTGGGAAAGGTACTGGAATATCGGGCCCTTTGGCCCAGATCAAATTTTTGATTAAGTTGTTCCCATGACAGAAGCTCACCATCCTTACTGGACATGAAAATCACTCGTTTTTCAAAATACCTTTCCCCCTCCATTTATGAAAGGGCGTTTTCCATGCCTGCGCAAAAATGAGGGGGGTTTCCCCATAGGGGAAGAAAGGGAGAGATGCTTTGGGGTCTTCCAAGAAGCTTAGAACTTTGTCTCCAGGGTAGCGAGGGTGTCTCTTTGGGGTGACAAACTTTTTACCCCTTGGGGATGACCCTTGTATGGGAGTTGGAGTAGTGTTTCGGGCGAAAAGGGGGCGGGCCCAACGGGGAAATTCTATTTTCTAATTTTGGAGAAAAATTTGAATTCGATACCCAATCTTTGATATGGGCCACATCGCGGAAAAATTTGTATAGTCTGTTTTTTTGGCAGTTGTGCCCTCCCTGTCCCGCCCTGCTGTCAATTTTTTGAAAACCTACTTCGGCTGTTTTCCCTCCCAGATAAACCGAAAAAAGGCAGCTCTTGGGGAAACCCTCATCTTTTGTTTTAATCAAAAGGGGAAATTTTTTTGAAGGGGAAAAAGAAACCTGGAAAAAACTTACCCTTTTTAAATTTAAGCTGAATGGGCCCTTTTAATGAGAGGGGAAAGACCCCAATCCCATTTTCCTAGTTCTGCTTTTATTTTTGCAAATAGTGGGTCGTAATTAAGTTGAAAAATTTTGTGATCGGGAAACCTATCTTTTTTCCCAAAATTGGGGATGTGGGACGAGCCACCCCCACCTCCAATGACTTATGAAGGTTTCGGTCCTTTGGGGCCCAAAGTTGCGGGCATTTGGCACTTTCCCTTTTTGATTGGGAAGCCCGAGAATGCCCCAAAAGCCTTCTAAATTTTCAAATCTTTGGTTTCTGGGGGTTTCGGGTCATTCAAAAATAGAAGTAGGTCATCTGCAAAGCTCCCAGCTTCTGTTCCCAAATTTTTCCCCCACCCTTATCCTTTGGGTATATTGGGGATTTGATCGGGGTTATCGCCGGGTTTTTCCCAAATGCTAAATTTAAAAAGGGAAAGGCGATAGGGGGCACCCTTGCCCCCGTTCCTTTTCCCGTAAGTGTACTGGGGCAGATAAGAAACCGGGGGTTGTCCCTCGCTTGAGGAGCCCCTGTACATACCTCAGGTTAATCCCTAAAGTTTTTCCCCGATTCCCACTTTGTCTAAAACCCAAAAACCCGCCCCCTGCCCGTTAAAGTTGTCAAAAGCTTTTTTTTTCGTTTAATTGCTTTGCAGGGCGGGGTTCGTGTTCCCCCAAATTTGGAAACTTTCCAAGATTTTCCAAAACTGTGATTAAAAAAACCTAAAAATTTCTTAATCCCTGATGTCCTTGAAAAAAAAAACCCCTTTGGTGTTCCCCCAAAAATTTTTGGCATCAAAGGGCCCAATCTGTTGGCCGAACCTTTAGAAGATTTTGACCCTCTTGATTTAAACAGGGATGGGCCGAATTGAAGCCGGATTTTGGGGCGGTCTTTTTCCTTTTTTGTGCCCAAAACCTTTTTTTTAGGGCCCTTTTCCCCGGACGGGGCATCTTTTTTCTTCTAATTATGTCCCCAAATTCCGCTATCAAAGTTTGTTGCAAAGGGTTCCCCCCAAATTTTTTATCAAATTCCCCCCGGGGTCCATCCGGACCCGGAGCTTTTTTGGATTGCCCAATTTCCCAATTTTCCCCAGCTAGGGTTTCCCCCTCCCCCCTTGCATTGAAAAAAATTCCCCCGTTCCTTTTTGGGAGGGGAGCGGGAAAAGAGATTTTTTGCAAAAAATCCCTTCCCCTTTCGATTTGTCGAGTCTGCTTGAAGTTAAAAGGGTTTTTAAATTTTTTCTCGTAATATCCCATTTAAAACCCTTTGGGGGTTTTTTATTGGGTTTCCCCCTTTCCTTTTATTTTTGGCCCCCCTGGTGTTTTGATCCGCTCCCCCTTTGGCCCAAAATTTTCCGTAATTTGCCCGTTTATTTCCCAATTTTGAATTTGGGTGCCTTTAAATGGGGCAAAACCCCAAAGATTCCCCCCTCTTTTGCTGTACTTTCAAAGGGTTCTTTAGCCCGCAACCCTTTTCCTTATTCTCAACCCAAAGGGGAACGTTTGATAAAAGTAGTGTAAGTTTCCCTCAAAATGGCGGCCCCCCTTAAGAAGGATTTGGGGGCCCTTTTTCTTAATTTTTTTGCTTTCCAGGTAGGACATAAAAATTTTCCCCCTTTGCACTGCCCTTTTGGCATCCCCCAAAAAGGAGGGCGGGCTGTTTTTGGGCCCTTTGTTTTCCCTTTTCGTAAATCCCCCCACCAAATGAATTAGGGGTCTTTGAACTGTCAAACCCCCAAAAAAAGAAGGGGGTAAATTTTCCCGATAAATATCTGTCCCCTTTGGGGGAAAGGGTTTTGGGGCCCGTGAATTTTCAGGGGCGTGATTTCCCCAGATCATAGGGTCCCTTTGTCTACCCAGTTACCGTCGCCATCTTTGGGGCAGCCAAAAAATGGTTTCCGGGCCCCGCCAAAAAGGGCATGCGCCCTGGGAGAAGTGATTTAACTCTCTCTCCCCTGGGTTCGGGTTTCCATGTATTCCCAAGAGGGTTATGTTTTCCAAGCTTTAAGTTATTTTTGTGACTTGGATGAAATGGGGTTTTTGTCGGGTCTTTTCCCATCTTCCCAATCATTCATGACACAATTAAAGTCCCCCCCATCAGAATTTCCCCCCCCCTTTACATCGGGGAGGGCTGGCTCTTGGGTTTTTCCCCCAAAAAAAAAGTCCCGGCCCCATTTGGCCCATACACATTCAGTAAAAATTTTAAAAATTTCCCGCGGTTTTATTTTAAAACAGTAAGCCCCAAAGAACTCTGGGGCCCCCCATAAAAACTGTATCTATGGATAGTATTTTTTTCCGGGGGAAATTTTTGGTTAAAAAGGGCAATTTTAAAAAGCCTTTTTTCCCCCTATTTTTTGAAACCCTTTTTCCCCCTCCTATCCCCAAAGACTTTTTTTTAAAGGGGGGAAAAAAAATCCCCCTCCAAAAAAGTTTGGGGGTCCTGTATTCAGAGCCACATCAAACCCCAAGCTTCTTCAGATGTCGCTTTTTTTAGCATCCTTTTCTGTGGTGAGCGCAAACCTTTAACAACCCCTGACGGGGTTTTCATTTTAACTCTTGGTTTCCCAGGGTTTTTAGTTGCCACGCCCCCTGAACAAAAGGAAATACCACCCCCCTGCCTTTGAAAACCCCCTTTATTTTTGGCTTTAAAACCCCCAAAAAAAACCTTTTCGAAATTCCCTTTTAACCTCCTTGTGGCTTCTCTTTTTTCGCACCTAAAAATTTGTGAGGCGAAATTCCTTTTCCTCACCCCCCCTTCCCAACCCCCGCTTTCCTCTTAATTGCTAAACTCCCTTTGCCCTTTAGCTGCTCAGCCCCAGTTTCTTCCCCTTTACCCCTTTAAAATCCCCAAAAATTTACCCAAACCCCAAAGTGAAAGGGCCCTTAAAAATTATAATGCCCCGTTGTCAAATAAAAGGGTTTTACCCCCAGAAACCCCCCCCTGCCTCCCCCCGGGGCCCAAATTAAAAAAACCCCAAATACAGGGGTGGTTGAGGGCACCCGTTTATTAAAACCCCCCAATATGCCCCCCAAAATGTCGTCGTTTTGTCCTTTTTTAATGAACCACCACCTCCGGGGCCAGTTCAACTTCCACTCATTCTTTTTCCCCGGCGATCGTCGGGTGTCTTTTATGAAGTCGGGTCCTCTGTGTCTATTGTCCCGTCCTTTTTCCCCAGAATAGGAGGGGATCCTTCCGGCCCTTTACCCCCTTGTGGATCGAGGCTCTGACGATCTGGTTTTTTTCCTTTAGGGGGAGGGTTTCCCCCGGAAAGGCCCCTGCTTTTCCCTGGTTTTAAAAAACAGGAGTGGAGCACCCTTTCTCCGGGCATTTAAATTTTTAAAAGGGCGCCCGGGAAATGCAGATTGAAGCGGGTCTTTTTTTTTGACTAAATTGAACACACCGCCCCCGGGGAAAAAATTTCCTTTTTTGGATAAATTCGGCCGAGTGTCCCAGGAAAAGTAATAAAGGTTGAAACCCCTATATGCTAAGGTGTTTCTTTCGCCCCCCCCCCAAAAGGGGGAGGCTTGCCCTTAAAAATGCTTTTTCTGCATAATCAAGGGCGGGCGATCACAGCCCTTGGGGGGGGGGTAGTTTGTTATCACTGTTTTGGGTTTTCCCGGGGGGGGGCCCTTTTTAAAGGGCTCTTTTTCCCCTTTCAATCGGCTTTCTATCCCCGGGAAATTTCGGAATCTCCTTAGAACCGATTTTGGCAAGGCAGATTGCGGTTTATCTCATTAGCCCTTTATACGGAAAAATTTAAATTTTGCGAGACCCTGTTTCTAAATCTTCAACTTTTAATTCCCGGTTTTTCCGTTCTCTTAAGATTGGTTTTTATGGGGCTTTTAAATCAAAAATGTCGTCTTCCCCTAAATTTGTTTTTTCTTCAAAGGGCGCGATTTGGGCCTTTGGGGCCCTTTTCCACTTCCGATTTGACAGAGGATAAAACCGAGGGTTTTTGCCCAGAGATTTAAACTTGCCCCCACCCGCTTCTAATGATGCCAAAAGCTCAGGTGCCAGTATCTTAGTACAAATACCCCCAGAGATTTTCACGAGGTCCCAGCCCTGGCACTTGCTCCTCACCCCCCTCTTTTTGTACTGTAGGTGTGTGGTTAGGTTTTAGAGTAACTGGTTTAGCTGCAAGTTTTGGGGTGTAGGATGGAGGGAAAACCCGCAGTGGGGCCTTGGCTTTAGCTCCCGATTCCCGGGAAGGGGATTTTTTTGGGGGGTCCTTTGGGGGTTAGGAGCCCCTGTTGGGGGAAAAGGGGGCCTTTAGAAGGGGAGATTCCCTTTCCCCGCTGCTTGGGTACTCTTGCCCGCTGTTGTGTCGCCCCCCCCCCCTGTTTCCTGGAATTTTGGCTTTTCAGGGGGGCCCCCAGCTTCTTTGGGCCCTTTTTTGGGGCAGGCTTACTGGGGTTGCTGCGGATTTCCCGGGGGTTTCTTGCTCCCCGGCGATCCCCCTCGGAATTCCCCCGCTGGGCTGCATGTATGGGGCCCTGGTGTGGGAGTTTTTGCGGCCGCTCCTCTGGAGCGCGGGGGGGTCCGGGGCCATTTTTGGCCCAGAAGGGAACCCGTTTTTGGCCCGGGTGGGGGTGTGCCTAGGCCCCGGGTCCCCGCCCGGGTTCAAGGAAACTCCGTTTTTGAGCACCCGGGGACGGGAAGGGGTTCTGGCACTGAAAAGTTTCCCTTAAGTTTTTTTTGGAAAATTTGCGGGGAGCCTTGTTTGGAAGCGGGGGCGGAAACGGGGCACTTACTCCGTGCGGCCGGGTCAGGGGCGCGCCCGGGAAAAGGAAGTTAAGGGGCTTTTTTTAAAAGTGGGTCTAACCCAAAGTTTGAACATGCCAGTTTTGTCACTAAAAAAATAAAAGAATTTAACCAAAAGCAATAATAAAACGTTAAAAAACACAGGTTTAAAAAATTTATTAATTGTAATTCTAAAACATGTAGTGTATTTAGCCACCTGGGACATGTGCCATCTACAATATGTGGGAAAAATACTACGTAGGTTTTTAAAAATAGATTTTTGGAAAAATGGGCAAAAGAACCCCAAAAAAAATTTCTGCAATAAGAAAAAAAGATCTAGTCTTTTCCCAACACTTTTGAGGGCGTTTTCAGGGTTTAAAAACTAAAAAGGTTTTAAAAATTTTAGGCATTTGAAAAAATCATTAAAACCTTTAGAGGTGGTGATTTGGGGTTTTTGTTTCGGGGGTAGAGAAGCCTAATGGATTCTCACTTTGGGGAACTTCCCCTTTCCCAAAAAGGGTTTTAAAACAAAAAAGGGGAAAACCCTTTTTTTATTATTTAAGAATCAAAACCCAAAAAAGTCAGTAAACAAATTTAAAATAATAAAATGGATGACAAGTTTTCATTTTTTTTTAGGGCCCGCTTTGTCATATTGAATTTATGTTTATGGCCATTTGTTTTTGTATACTGTGGTACGCCTAGCCTACGCGCCGGTCTTTCTTCCGTTTATGGCTGATCAGTACGTTATAGGTCTATTATCATAGAGTTTCCCATCTGGGCTCTGCGCTTGATTTATGCGCATGCTCAGGAATCTGCCAGTACCCACACCTATCATTTGTTCTTCTCTGCGCAGGTCCGTGACTTAGTTCCGGACTCTAACCCGATCACCGGAAGTCGTACTGGCGTGTTCGCTCGGCATATCACAGGTAAGATTAACTTTTTAATTATTGTATATAAATGTTGTTTTTAGTGATAACATGTTGCTATGACTAAGGGCGTTTAGCGCCTGAAACGCGTCGGCGTTGCACTGGCCATTGTATCATTTAGGGATGTGCCATTTTTTGGATTAGTAATGTTTTTATAAAGGATACCAATAAAGGAATTTACGTTGTTATTTTGAACGGGCTTTTGGTCCCATTTTTCTGCATCAATCTTTTCAAACAAGCAACATCTTTTTCCGGGGAAAAAGACAAATTTTTCAGACAGCTCAGCTTGGGTTCATACCATGCACAATCCCACAAGGGACTGAAAGGACCTCTGCAGAAACGTGTGGAGATTTTCCCTGACTCCCTGTACCGTCTCAAAGGGGAGATTCGCCTCATCAGGGACACCCTTTTCTTGCACATATAAATTTTTTTGTGCGCTGGGAAAAATGGGGGGACCATTTTTTAAATGAACCTCATCATAGCCCCCGGGTCTCTTTATGGTTTCCCATTTACACCAAAATTTTCTGTTTCCCCTTTAAGGCACAATGACATTTTTAAAACCCCGGTAGTCTCGTGGATATTTGCCTGCAAATGGCACCCCCCGGGTAGGTCCCCCCAAAAAACTGTTCTTTTGTCCTCCTAACATTGGGGGAAAAAATTTATCAGTTCCCTAAAAACCAGGCTTCTTTTACAAGGGTTATTAAAATTTAGCTACCGCCCTTCACTGCACGGCAAACCCCTTCTTTTTGGGTCTACCCCAACTTTTTCCCTCACGTCAGCACCCATTGCAGTAAAAGTACTGGAAAAAAGAACCTTGGAGCAAGGGGACTCAGTGCACACGGGGTCCCAGCACAACCGCTTTTTCCCGCTTGGCACAATCCGATTCCAACAAAATTTGTTTGGGCCCCGTTTTCTTTAACTTTTTTTCCATCATTTCCAGGGTTTGCCTTCCCCTTTCAAGAACCATAGGAAGATGGGGACCAATCCGGGGCCCCTGTTACTTGCCTACTTGTGCTGTTTCCCCATCATTACACGGGGGGCCACTTGAAAACTTGCATTTTAAAACCCTTCCATACACACAGTTGCTGGGTCATGGTAGACACATTTATGACTAAAAAACCAACAATTCACCACAGCTGCGGGGCCCATTTTTGGGTTTTCATCAAGGGCAACTCCTCTGTGTACCCCCCGCACTTTTAACCAAACCCCAAGGGACATTGAGTAGCTACGCAGAAATAATTCACACTCTGCAGTTACGACACTGCCCCGACAGCCATGACCTCCCGGGGGGGCCCGAGCTGCTCTCGCGCGCTCTCTAGCCCTTGTTCAACATGATCAGTAACTGGAGCTAACCCTTTCCACCGCTAACTCCCCCTGCTTGGGTGTGGACCTGGTCATGGATCACAGGCCTATTTTTTCCCATTCTAACATTTTCAAAAGGGACAATTGATGAAAAGGGAAAAAGTCCATCAACTCTGCAAGTCCACTGCCAGGACCCCTTTGGCTTGTCACTATTTGGGCCCCCGTCTACCCCCGCCAAGTCCTCACACAGATCATGCACATGACCTACAGTCCCACAGCACATAACCAACCCCACTGGAGCAGTCTTACCAGGTATGATGTCTGGGCTCAGTCTGGATCTCTGCTGCTGACTGTCCATGTCACCCTGGGGTGGGGCTCCATCCACCTGGAACTCCAGGGCTTGTAGCAGAGACCTCTCAGGTGCACAACTCTCCACTCTGTGGCACCTCCAACATGGCTCCCTCTGGTAGTACGGTCTGCTGGTGAAGATGGCTGCCTGGCAACGGCGACGTTGTTCCCTCAGACCTCGGTCTCTCTAAAAACCCGGTGGCCCCTCTTTTGCCCCCCCGGGTAAAAGGTTGGTTCCCCGTGCAAGGTTTCCCCCACTTCTGGCTTTGCATCCCCCTTTGAAAACAAAACAGTCCTTTTTAAAACCCCAGACTACCCAAAAATTCTATCTTCAGTTTGGGGTAGTCTCTTGTGTTTGAGGAACAAGCCACGTACCCCCTCTGTTCTGTCCCCACATGGGCGCATGAAGGGTAACTGGTGGTGGATGATAGGTGGGAGACTTTCCTACCTTCGTATCCGAATGTGGAGCGACAGGACCTGCAGGCTGTTGTAGATTTTGTAACACGGGTATGAAACAAAATTTTGGGGTTTATTCACCTTTTTACAGAAAATGATCACTGATACAAAACTGTGGTTATCTTTGTAGTGTTAAAAAACCTTGGTGCAGTTTGTTGCTGCGTTGCTCTGTTTTTTGCTGACTGCTGCTTTTTCTGTTTTGCTGCAGTCTGCTGGCGAAATTGATGTTTGCTAGCCCAAAATTTTGTGTTGCTCCGTCACAAAATTAAAAACAACTACGGAAAATGCACAGCAAAAACCCTAAAAAAACCACTCCAAAGAGAAAAACTTTGAACAAAAAGGGGAAAGGGGAGGATAGAAAAATTCTGGTCGCAGAGGGCAGCGCAGCACAAATCTAAAAAAAAATGGAGGGAAAAGGTTGCAATAATTAAACAGTTGAATAAATCCCTATAATAAAGGGGAAACGCACACCCCCTTTTTCATTCCCAAAAGGGGGATTTCACTTTTAAACAATGTTATAAATATAGCCCAAACCTGTAACAAAATGTTAGAATGAAAATATAAACCTAAGATAGCCCGGTTTTTAATTTTGGAAATATGGGGTAAAGTTGGACTTTTCATCTCCAGGAAATTTCAATGGGCATATCAGAATAAGTTCTTTGATTGGTTGCAAACGTTTTGGCTCACCCTTCCTGGTTTTTCAATCCCCCTTTCCCGGATCTTCCCCATCTTTGTAGGAAAAACCCTTTTAAAAATTCCCAATAGGCCATCAATCCTTTCGTTTTTTCCTTCATAAAGTGAGGTCTTTCTTTCTATGTGGTTTTGTGGTGTTGCCTTTTCCTTTTTTCGGTGAAATGCGCCCGGGTGGAAGGAAATGCTTGTGGAACCGGGGGGAAGAGCTGTGTGGAGGCACTGAGTGGAGGGAAAAACATTTTTTAAATTTGGTCCCAAAAATGGTAGGTGACTTTGATGGAGCTAATGACGGGCTTTGGTGGGTGTATTGATCCCGGGTTTCCCTTTTTGTTTAACTATGTTTTTGGGGTCCAGGGTGATGAGCAGACTTACGACTTGTTCCCTTGGCATTTGGGATTTCTTGGGGGGTGTGGATCACCAGCTAAAGTTGCTGTCTGTGTAGATTTTCCGCTTCTTTTGGGGGATGTTTCTGGACATCTAAATTTGGGAAGTCTGTTCCCGTGAAATTTTTTGCTTTTGTGCAAACATTTCGCTTGGGCTGGTTGCAAGGAACCGGACCCTGAAACAATGCGTTGGTTTCCCAATTTAAAATGGTGGCCCCCAGGTGGGGCCCCCAAAGGGGGAATGTGGGGGGGCTTTTGTGGTGAAGCATTGGAGGCGGGTGGGGAAAATTTCCTGTCGTAAAGGGGGAAAGTACCCTGATACTGTGCTGGCCTTGCTTCTTCCTCTGTCTTGAGGGGGTTACGGAGGTGGATATGTGGTTCCATTGGTCCGGGGTTTGCACCACAGCGCTGCCTTTCTTGTCGTGCCCGGAGCAGATCCTTGGGGTTAGTATGCCCGGTGTTGGGGGTTTGGTACAGCCTTGTTGTTTTCCCCAAAACTGCGTTTTTCTTTTAAATGCTGCTTTATTGTTGTGTGCTCTTAGGGGTCAAAATTTGGCCAAAGGGTCCTCCAGCAATGGAGTCTGTGAGTTTTCTTTGGAGACTCATTTTGGCTTTTTTGCTTTCCCCGTGGGCCTCGCTGTTACTGTTTGGGGGGGATTCTCGTTCTTGCCCACAAGTCATCTGTGATGCAAACTGCCCGATGGCATTTCTCTTATTTGATTCTCGGCATAACTAGTTGGTGGCGCTGATGAAGGTTGGAGATGATGTTGGGAAGGGCGCTGTCCGGCTGAAGATGGTCTTGGAAGGAGATGTTTTGTCCCAATGGCCCGTATACGCTCCTTGTTATTCTTTGGGATGGAGGGTTTTCATGGTTGTTCTGGAATATTCTTCTAAAATTTCAATGGGGTTTTCTCATTTTGGTTGCTGTTTAGGGTCATGAAAGAGGTTAAAACTTGACAAGCTTGTTCCCCCCCGGTTATTGGGGGTTTTACCTGGAAGTCGGAAGGATAAAGGAGAAACCAGTGATCGGTTTCATCCTTAGAGAATACTGTCATTATCTTTAGGAATTTTCTGTTTCTCTGACAAAACTTTATTGTCGTCCTTGTTTGAGAAACATGATCTCCCCAGTTTTTCGTTAGGGGGAGGGAAAGATGTAGGAGCTGTTTGAGGTTGGAGTTTCTTTCACCCCAAGTGATGGGGCAGGTTTTGTAAGATGTGACCGTCCCTTGCCCTAAGTTTAAGGGACAATCCCTGATTGATCCAGCAAACATTTTCCCAGATACCCCTCCAAGTCTGTCTCTGGGCGTACGGGGGGGTTAGCAGGCCCCTTTACTTTTTAGCCCTTGGTACCCTTAGATTGTCTCTGCCAAAGCAGAAATGATCTGGGTCCAAATCCAAAGGTGGGATAAACCCGGTAGGTGCTTAGGTTTGTGGTTGGTAAAAAGCAGCTTCTTGGGGAGGAAAATTTATCTCTGTGATCGGGTATTGGTCGCATTCGAACGTGTAGGTAAGGGTATCCTGTATCCCGTTGATAGGAGAAGCGATAATCCCCTCTGCTTTTTCCACAGTCTCTATGCCCTGAGAGGTATTTAAGTTTTAGGGTTTTTGTGGGTCCTTTGATCCCAAAGCTTAAAGAATTGGGCCCGCTACGGACGGTTGCTTTGGTCATCAATGATCAAACATTTTTACGGCCTTTTTGGTTGTCTCTCTGGGGTAACCTTTTAAGACATATTTGGCAAACATTTGTCCCTTTGGTTCTCCACTTTCCCCCCAAAAATGGCAGAAAAATCTGTGGGTGTCAGGTGTTTTGGGCTCCCCGCCTGGTTTAGCGGGAAACTGGTCCGCGTGGTGAATCGCTGGCGGTGGGTTTGGGTGGGGTAGCTGTGCCCTGTCTGTCGCTGTACACTCTCACATTTTAAAGGTGGATTTCAGTCCTTGCCCAAATTTTTCCAATGAAGCGCAGCATCTGAAACTTCCCTAGTCAGTGAGGATTTTCTTGGCCCCTGCATTTGGTTTGGACCCAAAACTTTGCATTTGTTTATAGTATTTTTTATGTGGGCATTAGGTTGAGGATTTTCGCGATTTTTTGGGACCCCTGGGTTTTGAGGGGTGGGCACTTTATCTTCAACAATAATTTCTTAAAATTTCCGGTTTTTTACCCAAAAACCTTAAGATGAAACTTATGTTAGCCAGGGGGTTCAAAGGGGTCAATTCCCCCATCTGGGTTGTATCAAAGAAAAAATGCAGAAATGAATGAAGGGGGAAAGGGGGGCTTCGTTTTTTTGTATCTTAGATGGGTTTTTCCCTTTTTTTCAAACTGAAGGGATTTAAACAATTTTTCCCCCATGGGGGTTTATCCAATACAATCCGACAACGGGGTCTCTTTTGGGTTTGTTCCTGAGCAGTCATTAAAGGGGTTTTGTCTCTCTAAAAAAGATTTGGGTTTTAATTTAAAAGATCTTTTAAAAAACAAGCAGTTTTGAAATTGTTTCATTACAAATGTCCTATGATTGTGAGTTAGCCCTTTTATTTTTAGTGCATCGCTTCTAAAATTTCATGCAGTGGCCCGTGATCCTTTTTCTTACGGGCTGTCAGGTCTTTTTGACTAAACACCTTTGAAGACAGGTCGGGCAAGGCCCTTCCCTGCACAGAATGCTTCTGTATGGAGGGAGGGGGAGGGAGGACTCTGGTTTGTTGTCCATGCTGCCGGGGTTTAAACCCTGTGTGGCCTGCTTCCTCCTGCTCTTCACAGAAAGAGCAGAGATGGGCTGAAATAGATGGACAGCAGTGACCCCTGTTGTTACTATAATCATGATTGTTTGGGAACTGTCACTATAATAATACTATACAGACAGGATTTGAATCTTCATGCGTGCTGTACTAGTACACATAGAAAACACTTTCCCAGTGCCCTGTGTCTGTTCTGACGGGGTTTGTAGTTGCTGGAATGTGGAGATTTTTGTAGCAAGCGGGGGATATGGGAACCATGCACCCCCTCTGCTATTGCATACACAGCAGCTTCACAGCCCTCTCTACACTCATAGATCAGCCCCCCTCCTGCAACAGACCTAGGCAGGCACACACGGGGTTTAAACTTGGCAGAAAACCCCCCCCCCCTTGATTATAGAATTTAAGGAGCTCCCCTGTGTGCTGAGGGGAGGGGGAAAGGGAAAGGAACAGACAAAAGCCCCCCTCAATTCAACTTCGGCCCCTTGACCTCTAAAAAGTTTTAAATGAGAGAACCCTTTAAAAAGTCCTGAAGCTTGTGGACTTCTTTGAGATTGATCTTTGGGATTTTCTGCGTCTCTTGAATAGGGTTTTCTCACGTTTTGGCGCTCCCAAAAGGTAGCTTGATCTCTCCCCAGGCAGGGCAAGACCTGCTTCTGCTTGCCCCACATAAAAGTTCGTGCTTTTGATACGTTTTGTAGACCTGGGCCCACCATTTGACCAGAGATAAAGCCCTGCTTTTGGGTTGGGGTTAAGGTTGGCAAATGGCAGCTTTGAAGGTTGCTTTCCAGGCTCTGTAGCTTTCTGCCGGTCATAAAAATTTTAAAGATGGTTTTTTAATCAGCTCCTGCAAAACCATGTACCTAGCAAACTCAGATATATCTGCTTTTCACTGTTGTTGCCTTTGTAAACTTGTGGTCCCCCCTTGGGGTTAGGGGTTGCTTGGCTAAAGGGTGAGATGTTCCCGGGGTTTAGAATGATGTTGCTGCAGGATTAGCTGGGTTTAGCCTCGGGAAGTTCTGTGTCCGCTGCCACGCTGTGGAACTGGGCCCAAAAACCCCCTAAAAAGCCTTTCCCTGTGATTTTTGTCCTTGAGAAGGCATTTCTGGGTGATGATCATTGTTTGTGGGGGTTCTGTGGGTGGCACCAGAGCCGCAGGTGAGCTGATTTGGGGTTTCACTTTTGTCACTTGAACAGTTTTAGGGACGGGGGCCTGCCGGAACTGTTTCAGCACAAATCCGGGTGCGATCAACTGGATTGTCTGTTTCCTTGGAAAGAAACTATCAAGATCTTGTCATCCCCGCTCAAGTACCTTTATTTTGGGCCAATGCATTTCCTCTCCCTTCTATTTGAAGAATTTTTAATCCGAGCCTCTGCTTCTGCACTTGCTCTTTTAGCCTGGGCCCTCTTCTGCATTCCCCTTTTAGCCTGGCCTTGACTTGCTCTTTTAGCCTACCTCTGTTCTGCACTCTCTCTTTCGCCTGACCTTTGTTCTGCATGTTTTCTTTCTCCCATTATTCCTTCTCTCTGAAGGCACGTTTTTTTTGGCTTGTTCGCTCTAGGGGGGCCCCTAGTATTCTTTCACTCAGGACGGTTCTTGAGCAAGATGATTTGTTTGTTGTGACGAAAAGTTTAGATGATTTGATCTGTGCGATCTGGGTTTCCCGTAGATAGAGATCGGATTCCCCTTTATCTTTAGCATTCTGCACCCTGACACTCTTTCTCTTTCACTGATTCTCCTTGTTCAGTTCCTTAAGGGCTTTTCGTATTAGAGTTTTTTAAAAAGGTGAATACTTTGCCAAAAAACCTAATTCTTTCGGTGCGTTATTTAGCCCCTTCAAAAGCTTTTGTAGGGTCTCGCCATCACCTTTAAAGGAATGAAAGCCCGAAATGGGGGTAAATCGTTTATCCCCTCTTTGGTATCACGAGCTCATCTTTTTATTTTGGGTAGTTTTTAAAAAACTTTGTGTCGGTTTGAGAGGGGCGTTTTGGACTACAACTTGGGTTTTTGGAAAAATTTTGTTCCTGTCTTCAAAAACATCATATCGTTGTCCTTGCTGGTTAACACTGGGGAAATTGCCAAGCTGTTTTTCGGGCCCTTTTTATATAAGGTCACTTTTTCCCTTTTAAGAAAACCAACTTTTGATTTGGGGGCTGAAATCGCAAGGGGACGGCTTCTATGGGATACCAGAATAAGTTCCCCCGGGGGATTTGACGATTGGGGGTTTTTAAATCGGGGGCCGTTAGCAAAGTAGGGGATTATGCAAATGTGCTTGTTGCTAGGGGGATTTTTGACTGTAGTCTTGGGTTTTAAGGAAATTTTTTGACTGATGTCTTGACCCAAGCCAATTTCTGACTGTGGTTTGGGCCCCTTTTTAAAACAATTTCGACTTTGTCGGGGTCTTTAACAATTTTGCTGTTCTTTCCCCCTGGGCCCATGAAAGGGGTAACTGGGTGGTGGGTGATGTATGGAACTTTCCTCTTTTTTATCCAGAATGTGGAGCAGACAGGACCTAGCAGGGTCAGTTAGTAGTTTTAGTAAAACAGTGGTATGAAAAAAGAATGTGGTTTTATTCACCTTTTATCCAATGATCACTGTAAGAACTGTGGGGGATCTTTGTAGTAGTATAAACCTTGGTGCATTTTTTTGCTCGTTTTTTGTGTTTTGCTGCACGCTGCTGTTTTTTTGTTTTGCTGCAGTTCTGGTCAGAAATTGAGCTTCTGCTAGCCCAAAAGATTGTGCTCTTTACATTAAGATGAAAAAAACTAAAGGAAATGACACCCGCAAAAACAAAAAAAAAAACACTCCCCAAGAGAAAAACTTTTTCGAACAAAGAAGAGGGAGCATATTAAATTCTGGGGAGCAATGGCAGCGCGCAACAATACATATAAAAAAATGGATGGAGAAAAAATGCAATAATTAAACAGTTTTAATAACAAACCTATAAATGAAGGAAAAACCCCCTCTCGTGGGTTGCCAGTCAGTTTGGGCGCCAGAAAAATCCCCACTGCTTGTAGGTAGCCTCTCACCCATTGCCACCTACCCAAAAAACTGCCCCGGGAAAACCTCCGTCTTCCTCGTGGTCATTCCACATCGCCCTCCCACCGCACGTCGGGCTTTAACGTCATTTTGCGTCTCCCTTGGTGCACAGCTCTCTTTGAAAATTTAGCTTTGCCTGGAGCCTTTTTTTATCCTCCCCCCCATGGGGGCGTCAGCTGCCGACTCCTTCATAGGGTTTAGCTGGGGAAGGATTCTCCATGGGCCCAAAAAAAAAGAAATTTCGGGGCGCAACACATCTTTTAACCCTTAAAGCCGGAGCCCGTTTTGGGGCCCCTCTGACAGGCCCCATTTTTTAAATTTGGCATGTGTCACTTTTTGTTTAAAAAAACTTTTTTACACTTTAACCTTCCCTGGTTTTTAGAGATTGTTTTTCCCTGAACTTGTGCTTTAAATGTTTAAAAAATTTTGGTCCCAAAAAATCCTTTTTATTTGTGAAAAATATCAAAGAATCGTGCAAAATTTTTAAAAAATGTACCATTTTTAAACTTCAAAAAAATTTTTTGTTTAAGCAGATTTGTTAATCCACTCAAAATAGCTTATAAAAATCATAAAAAATAGTCTACTGTAGGTTGGCATCTTTTTTTTTAAAAAAAGTCCTTTTTTTTTATTTTAATTTGGGGGCTTAGAAAAGTAGTGTAATTTTAAAAAAAATTTTCAATTTTTTCATTTTTTTAGGGACCCAGTCCAGTTCTAAAGTGATTTTGATTGGCCTGTATGTTAGATACTCCCTTAAGTGACTCATATAAGAAACTACACCCCTTAAAGTATTAAAAAACGCATTTAGGAAGTTTGTTAACCACGTAGGTTTTTCACAGGAATTAAAGCAAAGTGGAGGTGAAATTTCAAAATTTCACTTTTTTGCAGATTTTCAATTTTTATCCATTATTCACAAGAACACGGTAGATGTGAGCAAGGAAATGCAACTTAATATTGATTTCCGAGATTGTGCCATTTTCAGAGATATCCCATATGTAGCCCTAGTGCGCTATTTGGCTCAACCACAAGCCCCAGAATAGGAGGAGAACCTATCGGACTCTGGGGTCTCATTTTCATTAAGATTTTATTTAGGCGCCATTTCAGGTTTGCAGACCCTAAGGTGCTAAAACTTAATAAACATCCCTAAAAATGCCCCATATTGGAAACTACACCCCTTAAGGAATATATCCAGGGTGCTGTGAGTATATCTACCCCACAGGTGTTTCACAATTTTTTTTAGTGTTAAGCTGTGAAAATTAAAAATGTTATTTTTTTCCAACAAACTGCACTTTTAGCTGAAAATGTTTAATTTTTACAAGGAATCCTGGAAAAAAGCACCCAAAATGTTGTCATGCAATTTCTTTCAAGTTCGGCAATACCCTACATGGGGGTGTAAACTGCTGTTTGGGCGCATGGCAGGGCGTACAAGGGAGGGAGCGCTATTTGGCTTTTGGAACGCAGATTTTGGTGGGGCCATGTCGCATTTGCAAAGCACTCAAAAGTACCAGAACAGGTGAAACCTTCCAGAAGTCGCCCGATTTTGAATTCAACACCCCCCAGGTATCTCATTTAGGGGTGTACTGTGCATTTTGGGCACACAGGTGTTCCATAGTTTGTTTTCAGTATTGGGCTATGAAAATGGGGGGAAAAAAACACAGTATCGCCATTGTTTTTTTGGGCTTCATTCTTACAATGTTCGCCGTACGGGATAAATAACAGGATAACTTTACTATTGGGGTTGGTACAATTACAATGATAAAAAATTTTATAAATTTTATATAGTCTTTTATGTTTTATTACTTTTACACAATAGAAATGGGTCTATAAAAAATTACGTTTTTTTTGTTGTCCTATTCTGACAACCATAGCTTTTTTATATTTCTGTATATGGAGCCGATTATGGGCTTGTTTTTTGTGGGATGAGTTGACGTTTTTATTAGTACCATTATTTGGTGCATACGACGTTTTGATCATTTTTTATTAAGGTTTATTAAGGTTTATTAAGTACAGCATTCCTGGTAGTGTTTTTTTATTTTTATTTTTTTTACAGTGGTCACCGTGCGGTATAAATGACATGCTAGCTTTACTCAGCAGGTCAATACGATTACAGTGATACCAAATTTGTATATTTTTTTCATGTTTTACTGCTTTTACACAATAAAAACACTTTTATTAAAAAAGGAAAACACGTTTTTGAATCGCCACAGTCTGAGAGCCATAACTTTTTTATTTTTCTGTATACGGAGCTGTGTAAGGGCTTGTTTTTTGCGGGATGAGTTGATGTTTTTTATTGGTATCATTTTTGGGGGGACAAGACTTTTTCATCAGTTTTAAATCCGTTTTTTGGAAGGCAGGGTGACGAAAATACTGCAATCCTAGGAGGGTTTTTTTTTTTTTTTTTTAACAGCGCTCACTGTGCAGTATCCATGACAAGTTAGCTTTACTCTAACGATTACGGCAATACACAATTTATATAGTTTTTTTTAATGTTGAAGCACTTTTTTAAAAAAAAAGTATTTTTATTGTGTAAAACAATTTTTATGCATCGCTTTCTTCTGAGAGCCATAACTTTTTTATTTTTCCGTATACAGAGACGTGTAAGGACTTGTTTTTTTGCAGGATGAACTGATGTTTTAATTGGTACAAATTTGGTGTTTATATGAGTTTTTGATCACTTTTTATTCCATTTTATGTGCTGCGGGATGAACAAAAATCGCAATTCTTTGATTGTTTTTTTAAATTTTTTTTAACAGCGTTCACCGTACGGGCTAATTAATATGACATATTTATAGGACAGGTCGTTATGCACACGGCGATACCAAATAGGGGTACTTTATTTTTTATCTTTTTTGGGGCGTTTGGCGTCTGTAAAGGGGAAAAGGGTGGTGTACGTGTTTTTATTTTAATTTTTGTGTTTGTGTTTTACTTTTTTTCACTTTTTTACACTTTTTTTAACTTTTCCCCATAGGGGATTTTTAACAGCGATCTTCAGATCTTCTGAAGATTGCTGTTAGAAGGCAGGCCAGTACACAGTATTTGCGCACAAATCCGCCGTGAATAAGGGGCGGGACGGGGGCGGGGCCGGAGCGCGGCGGGGGTGCCGCACCCGGCCCCATAGACAATGCATTGTTTTACGGCGCATCCGCGCCGTAAATAATGTGCGTGTCACTTTCTCCCCCCGCGGCGGATTCGCCGAGCGGGGAGGAGCGACGGATTCCACTGTTCTCTATGAGAGCAGTGGATTACCGTAATTGCTGCCGCGGATTGGCGCCGTACTGCAGCGCAAATCCGGCGCGCAGTACGGCGCCATTCCGCGGCAGAATAAGCCGTGTGAACGAGGCCTTACTGTGTACTGATCGCCATGACAACTGTCAGTCACGATGCCCACAATGTATTGTGGGCATCGTGACTTCACAGACGGCTCCGGGAAGTGATCTTCAGTTCCCGGAGCCGGCTGGTAGGAGATCGTTGCTGCACTCTCGTGCAGCAGCGCGACTGAAGCAGGCAGGAGGGGCTCCCTCCTCCTGCCTGCGACTTAGCTCCACCGATCTTTATTGATCGTCGGAGTTAAGGGGTTAAACACCCATGGCCGGAGCTCACTCCGGCCGGGGGTGATGCGGCATGAAGCCAGCGGTAATTTACCGCTGGTTCCATGTCGTGATCGTGCGCGGCTCGCCCGCAAGCCCGCACGATCGCCAGGACGTATGCATAAGTCCATTTGCGGGAAGTCACTTCCCGCTAGGGCGTATGCATACGTCCAATGTCGGGAAGGGGTTAACACACACAGTCTCTTTTAAGCACTGCTTCACAATTAGGCATCTGGCCCTTTAAATCTTGCACCACTTCGTGCCAACACTGCACCAATTCAGTTGTGCAAATTATGCCCACATCCTCCACCATATGTGACGTTCCACTCACATTTCAGCCGCCATCTTGGCTCGGCCCGGGGTCATTCAGCTCTGGGATCGCCACTTTTGGTAAGCAGGATGGCACTCCAACATCACTTGGACCACATGGTATTCTCTTCTTGGCATCAGCCACCTTTATTTGTCCAGCAGGTTATGGCCAACAGCATAAACGTACAAAATAATCCTCTGCCGTCTGGCCACTAAGTACACATAAACAGTCCCTCTCTACTCAGGGGGTCTGAACCTAGTATCCAGCACCACCAATACACACCAGTATCAGGCTTCCCTTCAGCCTCGGGGGGCCAGAGCTCTCTAGCTCCACTGCTGCAACTTCCAGATGGTAGACCACACCCCCTGACCACCTGCAGGCCTAGGCGTTTTATAGGCCTCCAGAAAACTGTCCAAAACCTGGCGTGGAACACGGGGAGTAGACGCCCACCCGACACTTTGTCTACTCCCAATAAGAGACAACCCAGGAACGGCTGAAAAACCAAACTAATTATAAACGGCTGCCAGCCACTTAGTGTGGCTGACAATACATATAGCTGGCTCCTATCCCACCAAGGCCAGGTACCCTTGGTGGCGTGTTGTTTGCAGGTCTCCGGCTGCACACCCTCTAGTGGCAGAAACATGCGACTACCAGTGGTCGCTCTGCCACAATATATAAAGCAGAATGTGCCAGAAGACCTTAATAAGACTATCTTAAAGGGAGCCTATCAGTTTTAGGGAAAATGCAAAAAGGGACAGTAATTGAAATTGCAAGATTTTTCTCAACACATATCATTAGCAAATCAGATGATTTTCCTCAGTATTACAAGGAAAACAATAATTTTAGAGGAGAAAAGTCAGTCTCTGGTGACATTTTCTTTTTCTCTGGAAGATACCAACTGTGCGCGGGGAGGGGGGCGATAGAGGAGACAGCATCTGAATGTTAGATGGTGCTGTATATTTAGATCTGGCCATGTATCGGTAAAGCAAATCAGTTCACGTGCTTTGCAGTTTTGGTCCATAGAATATAATAAGAAAATCGTTCCACCTATTTTTCTTATAAATGTGCCAAAAGCAATTTACAAACCTGATAAAGGCGAATTAGGTTAAGGTTTTCCTTACCTCTCTCAAGGATCCTGAACTTTACTTCTCCTACAGCATTTGGTTACTTACTAGCCCAGTTAAAGGAGGAGCTGCAGTTGTCCATCAAGACAGTTGTCCAATAAATTCAACTAATGGTGAGGAAAGATGTGGATGAAGGGAGGGGGAATTTTAAGCTTTGTTTACCCAACGAAGACTTTGGAACCCGTAAGGCATGAACCAATATGCCCTAAGTAATATTTCACCCAAAATTGCCATCAGAGTGGATCTAGAAGTTTTATACAGCTACATAAGCATTCATATGGTTTTGTTGTAAGTATCTAAGTCCTATTTAAACCTTTCTTGAAGTCCTTACCTGAGGCCAGGACCAGAGGTGGCTATGTCACAGATTCACAGTTGTCTTGGTAAAGAAGGCTTTCTTCCTCTGGATATTGAATCTGTTTTTCTCCAGACTGACGGATTGTCCCCTTACGTTTTGAAGGGGTTTTACATTAAATAGATTTTCACCTTACTTTTCTCAAGACAACATAAATTCAATTGTTTTAACCTTTCCTCGTAACAAAGATGATCCATTCCCCTCATTAGTCTTTGCACTCTCTCCAGCTCCAGTACATCCTTTCTATAAACTAGAGCCCAGAACTGAACAGCATATTCCAGATGAGGACGCACCAATGCTTCATATAATGTCAAGTTGCCTTGTAAAGGGTCAGTCTGCTAGAGAAGGACAAGAGAGTAAAACTAACATTAACAAATTATTCAATTATATAAATAATAAAAAAGATTAAAGGGGGGGGCGTGGCCTGGACCTACATGGCGGAGGACGCATAGTCTGTGACTCTGGGGAAAATTTTCCCCGGGAAAAAAAACCTCTCTGGGGAAAAAACTTTAAGGAAAGGAAAA
>JAODAL010036252.1:0-41930 GCA_025379985.1 Phyllomedusa bahiana
GAGGTTTTCTGTGCTGAAATAGATATTTCGTAGCTGTTGGCCCAGGCAGAAAGCAGGTCCTACCCTATGAGACGCTGAGGGGGACACTGAGGCTGAAACGGGAAACGCTGTTCTATGTAAAACGGGGGTCATGTGATTTTTCCACCCAAATCGCAACCTTTCACTCCCAGTCTTGCGTCGCACAAACTTCACCCTGCCTATTCGTAATTGATTTGTGGCCGCCAAAATTACAGGAAGCCCCAAAAAAAGGCGCGATTTAATAGATGATGACAGTTTTTAACCTTTAAAATTATGCATGTCGGGAAAATTTGATCCCCCAAAAAAAACCTTGCCGATTTCAACTTTGTGAAAAAAAAACGCTCAAAATATTTAGTACCTCTTTCTTAGACAGGATTAGTTCAAAGTTTTTACAGGGGAATGATATTTATATTTCCCCACTGGGTGATTTTTTCAAAAAATTTAGCCCCCGGGCAAAAATAGTATTCTCAATTTCCCTTCAGCTTTTGCCCTATTCATCTTTTATAGAAATAAGTTCCCTCCTTTTTGGGGTAAAAAAAACCCGTTCCTGCCGATTAGCTATTTTTGTTCATTACAATTGGGTCATTCTTTTTTCATGTTATTTCTCATAGGAATAGTCTCTCTATTATTGGGGGTTTTAAAAAACCCCCTTTTTCCCCTGTTGGCCCAAAATCAGCTTCAACATTTAAGCCCCTGGCATTTTCTATGTTTTTTCTATAGAGAGTAGCTTCTTTATATAGGTGGTTCATAAAAACCGTCTTTCCCTGATTGGCCCAAACCCCCGTTTTACATGAAAAGGCCCCGGCACATTTTTCTGTTATTCTATAGGATAGCTTCTTATCTTGGCTGGTTTAAAATACCCGCTTTCTCCTGATTGGCTAATTCGTTTTTACGGGACAAGCGCCCGGCTATTTTCCTAGTTATTTCCCATAGAGAGTAGCTCTCTTCTTCTTTGGCTAGTTCAAAAAACCCCGCTCGTTTTTGATTGGCTAACTTATTTCCAAAAATTTACTGTAAGTGCCTGGTTGTTACCCTATGTTATTTTTCATAGGAGTGGGGTTTCCCTATCATTGGCCAATTTAACTTTTAAGGTTTTAACTTTAACAAGGATAATAATACACAAAACACTATTACTTAAAAAGTTTTTTAATAAAAACTAGTTTTATAATAAAAATATTGATCATTCAATCCCTAACAAATAATACAAAATTTTACTCTTTTTTCTGTATAAGTATTTCTTGCAACTTTTTATTAGGTTTTTTATATTTTTTTCCCCATTTGATAAATGTATGTTTTAAAATGTATGCTAAAAATTTTACCCCAAATGTAAAATGTAAGAAACTATTCACGGCCGTAGCGAATTCTCCAGGAGATCTCCCGGCTGGAATAGACTAACCCCCACATCGTGATTGATGTACCGTCCTCCAATCGTTACTGACACGCTATCTCTTGTCTTTCAAAGCCTGTCACTGATGATTTTGATTGTCAGCTCATCCCACTAATCGGCTTGTTTGTTATTTTGTTTGGGACATTTCAGTCGACTATACAAAAAAATTACCATCCTTTTAAAATATCACAGTAACTTTTACTACAGTATTACCTTGAGAAAGTGCGGTATACGGCAGGAAACGCGTTGGGTTTTATTATTGCCCTGTATTTTTAATGGTGCGAGGGTCTAACACCCCTGCATCTTTTAGAAATTAAAAGACATTTTTTATTAAGTCATATACTTGGCTTTTTTATACTCCACGTGCGCCGGGTCCGCCATTTTACATTTTTAAACAACATTTTTTAGAATAGGACCTGTAGTATTGCTGCATTTCAAAGCAGCATGACCCAAAAAAATTATAAAAATTGGCTTCTCAGCCACTGTTAAAAATTGTGAGGGAGAAATGCCCACTTAGGAAGCCACATTTCTGTTCCAAAGGACCATGATGTATTGCTGTATTCACAGCTACATGACCCCAAAAAATTATAAAAATGAATTCTCAGCCACTATTAAAAAATTGTTAGGGAGAAATGCCACTTAGAAGCCACATTTCTGTTCCAAAGGACCATAATTATAGCTGTATCTCAAGGGAACGGACCCCAAAAACCATTGACAATGCGAAAACTTCTTAAAATAAGTGAGTAAATGGAATACGGTGTTGTCATGAAACCTTGCTGTCTTTTACAGTCTCCTCACAGCAAAAGAGAATAAAAGAGGGGAAAAGAGAATAAAAATTGAAGTTTAAAAAATTAATCATTTAAAAAAAAGTTTTCAAGAGGACCATTTCTTTTTTGAAAAGGAATGTGAAGTAGACCGGCAACTAATCGGTGACCTCGGAAATTGGGGCCACACATCATCAGAGATCCATGCCTGATTCATCTTGATGAAAGTCAAAAAGATCACATTATCTGTGGAAAGCGGATGCGTTTGTCTGTAATGACTCCTCAGCTGTGTGAAGGTCCCCCTCAGATATTTACGCTGGTGCTGGGCGGACAACACCTCTATGGCGTGACGAGCCAGCTGGGCCATTCGTCCCTTTTGGATAACCAGAAGTTTTATTGGGTCCGGAAAAACATGCAAAAAAAATCGGTTTTTGAGACGCAGATAGTCGTGCACCTGATTTTTAAGCTGATCTCTGTGTGTTGGATGTGTGCCCTGCATTGCATTCGTTGGTGAGGTGGAAAAAAAAAGATTGCCAGGGGGTTTAACCCTTTGGGGCTTCCGCACCTTCCCTTGCTGCCCCTTTTACGCCTACTTGGAAAATTATGCTGTCCGTCGCTGATGTTTTTTCCACCTTGAATTTGGGGAACTTTTGAAGCGGGAGAAAACGGGATTTTCCCCCAGTTTGATAAATCAGCCAAGGTTTTCCCTTTTCCTGCTTTTTAAATCCCCTATTTGGGGTGGGGGGGAAAGGAAAATTGGGGAATTTTTTTTTTTTGTCCCGGGGGGGATCCAGGGGAGGGGGGCCCAAACCCAGTAACTGTTGTTCATTTTGTTTGGCCTTATTGCGAGGATCATGTTGGAGGAAATGGGCATCCAAGCATTCATGTGAAAAGATGGAGCCTTGATTTCCCAAGCTCGGGGTGGGAGGGGCATGCAAACTTTCTTCCTCATTTTCCCCTCCTCGCCTAAAAATTCGGGGCCAACCTTTTCCAAGGCGGGGAAAGTGGGGGAAAACATCGGTGTCTAAAAAATACCCTCCTCCGCTGCCCCCGGGGCACAGCTTAAAAACACAGCCCTGACTTGCCTGAGGATTTGCCCCCGGAGAGCTGTTTGCGCCCCCTTTTAAACTAGTCTGGGCCCCCAAAAACCACTGCCTAATGAAGACCGATGAAATTGTAAAACTGTGGGGCCCTTTGTGGATTTTGAGGAGAAAAAGGTCCGTGTCCGCATCTGTGTCCGTTCCTCCCCCCATGTGGGCGGGCCCTGTTGTTTCAGAGTGTCCAACGATCGTTCCGAAAAAAAAAGGGGGTTTCCCCCACAATGCTCATGCTGACAAGGGAATTGTCCCCCACGGACCATTTTGGGGGTTCAAAAAAAAAACCGGCAAGGATGGTGCAGAGCTCTTTTCCTGCTCCCCTTCGGTGGTTAAACCCACCCCGAGGTCCGCACCGCTGCTTGTCGGGGCCCATGTGTCACTTTGTACTGTGTAAGGGCTTTGGGGCTGCTGCCCCAATCGCGGAGAATGTGGAGGGGGGGAATTTCCCAGCGTGTTCCCTGTCAAAAAGGGACGGTTGGGGGGGAGGCCGGCTGACGTGCAACCCCAGCCGGGCGGGACGAAGAGGGGGCGAACGGGGAAGGGGCGAACTAGACCTCGAGCCTTCTTCGGCAGGCAGTCCAGCCCCGGGTTTAGTCTTTAGAAATTTTTTTGGAAAGAAAAGGGTTTCATGACTTGTGCCGGGAAAGGGGTTTTTTGTGCTTTTGGGCCTACCGTTTTAAAGGGGGGCCCAGCAAAATTTCCCCCGAAATCGCACCCCACCTTGCCTGGACAAGGTTCTTGTCACCCAGCCAGCGCTCGGTCTGGGTTTTGTTTGGGGACCCCGTCCACAGCCCCCGCCTGTGTGTGGCGGTCCCCAAAGGAGTTTTAATTTCAACAGGGCCCCCTGGTGTCTCTGGGACTTTGATGCCCCAGAAGACCTTGGGGGGAAGACCCTTGCCCCCCCTGGGGTTTTTGAAAGGGGCGGCGCCGGCCTGAAAAGCCACCGTCACCCCCAGGAACCCACCCAGTAAACCCAGTGAGTTTTGTCACGGGAGTATAGGGGCCCTTGGCCGTGTTAAATAGCCCAATGTGTCGGTGGGGGAGATGGATTTTTCCCGGGCACAGATGCGGGACAACGCGCTTGAAATTTTAGATGACCGTGGCGGGGGCCCGGGAAAGGGACGGCTTTTTGGAAAAGAAATGCCTGCTCGGCTTCTGGAAATTGGGGGCAGGCGAGGGCCATGACGTGGGGGAAACCCATCTGGGGCCCCAACAGAGGGAAAAAGGCAACATTTCCAAAGGCCAAAAGCTGGCAATGTGAATTCAGTTTTTTGGCTTTGGGAGGGTTTTGGGGTTTTTAAAAGTGTTTCTTCTGCTCCCAAACCGGGGAAGACAGAAGGGGTGCAAAGGACGGGCCGCTGTGCGGCGTGCAGGTCGTAAAAATGGGGGAAAGGAGAAAGGGTTTGGATGGGTCTCTGGGGGTTTGCTGGTGGTACTCGGGCGACGGTGGGGGGTTAAAAAAGGGGGGGGGGGGGCTGATCCCTGACCCATAAATCTGGAAGAATGGGCAGCTGAGGAAACGATTGGTGGTGGCGGAGGAGGTGGGGCGGAGACAGAGGGTGGGGGAACAGTGGTTTGGGGGCCCCGGGCCCGTGGGGTCTGGCCTTTTTTGGCCAAGTTTTCCCTCCTTTTTTAAAAACTCATGCATTGCTGAATGTGACTAGACATGGGGTTTCGGGGGGTTAAACCATTTAAAGGGTTTCTTCCCTTTCTACTTAGCTTTACGGCAAAGGCGGCTTATGAATGCTGGGGGGAATCAGGTTTGGTAAAAAGGGGCCCCAAGGTTTTGAGAGGTCCTGGCCCTTTTTGACGGCGATAAGCAAAGGAGGGGGGTTTGCGCGGGACCGTGGCGGGGCGGAATCATATCAGCGGACTTTTTGCGACCCCCCTCTCCCTTTTTGAGGCGGGACCCTTTACTGACATTTCCCCATCGTTTTTCCTCCTGTCCAGTGTGAAGCGCTCGCAAAAAAATTCTACTGAAAAAACCACCTTTGGGTCCCCAAAAGTGTCTAAACATCATCAAAACAGGTGACTTGGTCGTCCCGACTTTTGCATCCAGAAGCTGGGGCTACAAGCAAGGGGGATGCAAGGGTTGCCCACCCCCCGGGATTTTTTTCCCATTGACCGGCTTTTTTTCACCTCCTCTGATGGCATCAGTAAACCCGGGCGTCAGAGAAGAATAAATCATCCTCTTGGGTCTTTTAAATTTCCCTTTTGACCCCCCAAACCCCATTTTTTTCATCAAAGAGGTCCGAGGCAATGGATTTTCCCCAGTGGTGGGTAAAAGAGTTGCATTTGGGGTGCTTTTGTTTTGGACGGATGCTTAAAGTGCTGATGACGCAATTTTTGGGGCCGGACTGCGGGAAAGAGGAGGGGAAGACTGCTAGAAAGCAAAAGGGTTGGGATTTTTTCCACTGAAGGACAGTTTGGCGACGATGTTCGGGTTTCTTAGTTTTACAAAGGGGCCTGACCACGGGTGGACAGGCCCGAGGTTCCCGCAAATGACGATCCGCTGGCATGCGTGTTGTCGCCAGCACCGGGGAAAGGGGAACCTTTCTCTCGTACCTACCTCCATGTGCTTCCCCCTCTTTTTCGCCTTTCCCCCTGCATTTTGGGTCCATGTTCAGAAATAAAAAATTTGGAAGGGATGGGAAAAAAATTTTGGAAAATCTCTTTTTAAAAGACGGAAAAACCCCAGTATTTAAAACCCTCTAATCAAAAAAAAATTGTGGATTAAATTTTAACTGCCCAAGGGGGTCTTTCAACAAAATTGGGGTGGGCAAAAGTCCAAAAAAAAAAGTATCTGTTTTTGTTTTTGGGATAATAAACGGTTTTTTTTGCACCTTTTTAAAAACCCCTGTGGTGGGAAATTTAAAAATTGCTTTTTTTAAGATTTAGTGGATGCTGCGTTTAATGAACCCAAAGCTTTTGGGGTTGTGCAAAAGTCCCAAAAAAAAACGTTAAAATGTTATGTTTTTGTTTTGTACCGGGATTTTTTTTCACCTTTCAATTTCACTGTGGTTTAAAAATTGAAAATTTCTTTTTTTAAGATTTACGTTTGGGTGCGCCCTAATGAACAAACCGGGGGGTGCAAAAGTCAAAAAACAGTAATGTTAAAATTTTTGGGATAATAAACGGGATTTTTTTTCACCCTTTTAATTCCTGTGGTGGAATTTTAGAATTGCTGGGTTTTTTTTATTTCTGGATTGCTGCGTCAATGGGAAAAATGCTGGGTGTGCAAAAAATCCAAAAAAAACGTAACCCGTTTTTGTTTTGGTATAATAAACGGTATTTTTTGCACCTTTCAATTCAACCCGTGGGGGAATATAGAAATTGCTGTTTTAAGATTTACTTGGATGCGTTTTCAATGAACCCAAAGCTGGGGGGTGCAAAAATCAAAAAAAAACGTAAATTTATTTTTTTTCGTATGGGTACACGGTTTTTTTTCCCCTTTCAATCCACCCGTGGGTGAATATTTGAATTGCTGTTTTTAAGATTTACGTCGGTTTCTGCGGGCAATGAAAAAATGCTGGGTGTGCAAAAATCAAAAAAAAAACCCCTTAAAAATGTTTGTTTTTGGTATAATAAACGGTATTTTTTGCCCCCTTTTTAATTCAAATGTGGTGAATATAGAATTTCTGTTTTAGATTTACGTGGGGTTTCTGCGTCAATGAAAATGTGGGTGTGGGCAAAAGTCAGAAAATAGTAACTGTTATGTTTTTATGATACACGGTATTTTTTTTCACCTTTAAGTCAACCTGTGGTGGGAAAATTTGAATTGCTGGGGGTTTTTAAAATTTCGTGGATGCTGCGTCAATGGGAAAAATGTGGGTGTCAAAAGGGCCAAAAAAAAAGTAAAATGTTATGTTTTCGGTTAGATACACGGTATTTTTTGCACCTTTTTAATTTACCTGTGGTGTTTTTAGAATTGTGTTTTAAGTTTACGTGGGGTCCCGGTCAGATGAAAAAATTTCTGGTGCGCAAAAGTCAAAAAAAACCGTAACTGTTATTTTTCGTTTGAAAAACCCCGGTATTTTTGGCAAAAAAAAACCTGTGCTGACCCACCCCAAAATTGGGTTGGGGGGGTAATTTAAGTTTCAAGGTGGTTTTTTCAACGGGCACAGGTGTAATGGGTAAAATTAAAAAAGAAAAACCTATTGAAAAAGTTTTTCCCGTTAAAAAAAGTGGAGTTTTGCGCTAACAAAGAGACCTGGGATTTTCTAGAAATGATTGTTTCCCAAATTTTAAGTTCCGGGCCCGCCCCAAAATCCAGGAAATATTTCAATTTGCAAAAATGTTAATTAAAAAAGATATTCCACTTCAATGTTAAAACAAAAAACTTGGGGAACTTTATCCAGTGTTCTTTTTTGATTTGAGTTGGGCTGTGTTCGCCCCCGTGGGCGAAACCCCCCCCCCCGCTCCCACCCCCCGTTTAAATTTTTCAGCGGTGATTCTGCTTTTAAAAAATTTTCTAGAACTACATAAAATCTTCAAAAACTCCCAAATTTTTTAAATTGGAAGGATTCCCCAAAAATAGAGAGGTTTTTTGTGCAGAAATAGGGCTTAAATTTTGCTGAGCTGTTTGGCCCAGGCAGGCGAAGGTCCTATCCCTATGAGCGCTGGTGGGGCAAAGAGGCTGAAACGGAAACGCTGTTCTTTGTAAAACGAGGGGCATGTTTATTTTTTCCCGCCAAAACGCAACCATTCACATCCCCGTCATGAGTCGCACCCCAAATTTTTCACCCTGCTCTATTCTGGGAATCTGATTTGCTGGCCGCCAAAAATTTAAAGGGAAACGCCGAAAAAAGGCGCGATCTTTTTTAGATGATGCTCAGATTTTTTAACCCTTTTTTTTTTCGAAAGATCTGGAAATTTCGATCAACCCTAAAAAAACCCTTTCCGGGTTTCAACTTTGTCGTTTAAAAAAATCGTCAACACTACCCCCGATTGATTTCCTTTTAAAAGTGTAAATTTTTTGAAACAGTGCTCCAAAATGCTTTTGGGACTGCATGTGAATATAGCTTTGAAGAAGGGTGCGGGAATGCCTGAAACGGGCCAGCCACTGCTGTGTCTGCTTTGTGGGTCTGTGCCTGTGTCTGTAGTTTAAATGTATTTCCAATAAAGATGAAGCTGTTTGAAGATACTGGAATTTTTGTTTGACCTTCCTATGCTGCTACTGTTGGTGTAACCACAATACAAAATCAGTAGCAATCTATAAGGCAATAAAAATGGTCAAAAAGTACATAAGAATTTTTTGGAACAGCATTTCTTCTACTAAGGAATATATGAAAAAATTTGAGGTTCTTAGTGTATATATTTGATCAAAACTGTAAATGTCCACCTACCGCGACAAGGTGACCCCAATTCAGGTGGGAACCTACGCTACTTGCTACCTCTCTTCTGTTCAGACCTCCACATTTCAGGGTTAGAAGGTTCCAGCTATAAATCTGATCTGATTAAAAAACCTGTGCAGGTGGGTGGAGTGCTTAAACCAAATGGGAACTAGCCACAGTCGAAAAAACAAAATCTAGGTGGCGCATCCGTTCTGAAAAATAAACGTATAGGTGCACACTGTTGTGTGTTTAGTGCCTTATAGAGTGCTGCTGATATTGTATCGTGTTTGCATAGCTTTTGACTGCCACAACAGTGTACACCTATGCGTTTATTCTTCAAAACAGATGTGCTAACCAGATTTTGTTTTTTGACTGTTGGAGTAAACAACTATCTGTGCATCTTCGATGTTTGGGCGAGCTGAATGTTCCTCTCTTTCTATGGCATGTAAATATAGGGTGGTCACCCAGACAGGAAGTCAGGTGATAGCTCATCATCTAGACCTCATAACAAATGAAAAACAACCGCACTAGAAGAGATGAATAGAGATTCTATAACTGTATAAAAGGCTGATTCTAATATATGTATGCCATTACTGCGGTGGAGAAAAAAGAAAAAAACAGAGGGGGCGCTCCTATGGTGAAGTATGTTTGTGTACAATACAGTAAATGCAGTGAAACAGCAAGGTGCAGGCTCCCCTGATAGAGTTGTGCAGCTAGTTTAGAGGCACAACTCTCCTAAGCATTTACAGGACTCAGTCCGAGTCTGTCAGCGGCAGCCGTGAGTCTACTCTCTGAGGCGGCAAGAATTGCAGCAGCGGGCGTGAACAGTTGAAGACAGATGAAAAAGTGCGGCCCCCGGCGCTCGTCTATGGAAACCTCCGTGAGGCATGGAGTATTGTTGAATAAAGGTTTTATTAGGTGTAAAACAAACTCATGAAAAGAGCTAAAAAACCTTTTAAAAACATAAAGTAATAAAATCACTAACGACGCCTTCCTCGCCGATACCGGCGCTACCTCAGTAATTGTTATTACAAAAGATGCTGGAAAAGATAGTAGTTTAAATATTCTCTGCACTTTTCATTGGGCGGCGAAGCTGGCCAATCAGACTGTGAGCGAAAGTAAGCCATTCTGTTCTATGGAGTGACATTAACCAATCAAAATAAAGGCGGTGCAGTTTGAAATACATGAAAAAAAAAGACGAAGAAGAATGGTGATTGGCTGAAAAGTTGGGGGCTTGATTCACTCAGCCAATCAGGGGGCGGGCTACTCCGCTCCATTATAGTCTATGGGAAAAATCCGACCAATAGTAAGGACAAATGGCCATGCCATTATACTCTATGGGAAACCTGTTAGTAACAATACTCCACGCCTCACGGAGGTTTGAATAGACCGTACTTTTTCTTCTGTCTTCAACTGTTACTGCGGTGGAGTGAGACTTTAATTTAATTTGATTTCCACTAAGCTAAATATAGGAAAATCCACCATAAATAACCATCCCCAAAAAAAGTATAGCTAATAAGAAGGTATTAAAGCCATATAAAACATCTGACAGGCTCCATTATTAATGTCACAATCTTTCTGGTATTTATGCAGGATTGCTTGACTGAAATAACATCACCTAGAAGTAAAAAAAAGCAATTTCACAAAAAAAGATCTACCTCTGCCATTTTATTTGAGAATGGGTCTATTAGCATTTAAATTACAGGACAGAGGAGAACCTAAAACTACTCTTTTAAATTTACATCACAAGATATGATTTCAAACCATTGGACTCGGAAGGAATAAATATTAACCGTGGGCACAAAATATCAAAGTTGTTGCTTTGGATTTAACGTTGGATGAAATTTGCTCGACTTTGACTAAGGGTTTGTTCTGGAAATAAAGGAAAATACTTTCTTTTAAAAAAAAATTTATTAAAAAATGGTTGTCGGTGGTGAAACAATGGAATATTTGAGAGAGACAGTCTATACTGCCATTTGTAACGCTGTCCTCTAATCCCGCTTTCACAGCTGAGTGATCACTCTAATGGATACGCTCACCTCTTTGTTTTCGACGCACACTTATTGTTTTTCTTTACAATCGTCGCAGAGTGACAGCTCCTTTACCACCGGGTTCGCTTTGGGTTTGAAGGTAACAATGAAATATTTGTAAAGTCTCCATTTCAAGCATTAAAACCAATCGCTCTTGCGAGTCTGGAAAAATAATCTACCACCAGGAGACCGTGAACAATTCGAGGAGCAATGCAAAGCTGACAGGCAGGGACATTTGCTAGAAATTGTCATTGGCAATAGTCGTTACCCCCTTCTTAGGCCTAAAGGATTACCAAGGACTGGCTTAACCAGTTCCTGACTTGGCCAATTACACCTCTTCCTGACCAGGCACATTTTTCTTTTCCTTAGTACGTGCCGATTTGAAGACTATTACGCTTTTTTGCGCTCAGTTATTGTACTATTTTTTTCGCCTTTTTTCTGCGATAAGTCTTATGTTTATGTCATTTTTACATTAGGATTTTTTTATATGAGTGAAAATAGTAAATAAAAAGGTTTTTTTCCTTTCTTTAATTCATTTTTTAACAGTGAAAGTGCTGCTAAAATAAGTTGTGTTATTTTGTATAAAGATGCACTGTTTACGAGGTGGCATTGTGTATGAAGGGGCACTGTTTGTGGGTTCATTGTGTATAAGAGGGCATTGTGTATGATTGTGTCATTGTGTATGAGGGGCATTGTGTATAAGGGGGCATTGTGTATGATTTGGTCATGTGTATAACGGGGCATTATATATGAGGGCAGGGGCGTAGCTACAGGGGGTGCAGTGGTAGCAGTCGCTACTGGGCCCTGCAGCCCGAGGGGGCCCAAAAGCCTTTTTGCCACATAAGAAGACACCTGTGTTATAAATGGCGCATGGTAACTGGGTGCCCCATTACACTTTGTGCACTAGGGCCCAAGAGCTTTAAGTTACGCCTCTGTATGAGGGGGCATTGTGTACGAAGGGGCACTGTGTATGGGGTCATTGTGTATAAGAGGGCATTGTGTATGACGGGGCACTGTTTAAGGGGTCATTGTGTATAAGAGGGCATTGTGTATGATTGTGTCATTGTGTATGAGGGGCATTGTGTATAAGGAGACATTATGTATGATTTGGTCATTGTGTATACGAGGGCATTGTGTATGATTAGGTCATGTGTATAACGAGGTATTATATATGAGGTGACATTGTATATAAGGGGGCATTGTGTATTATGGGGGCATTTTGTATTATGGGGGTTATTGTGTTTAAGGGGGCATTGTGTATTATGGAGTCATCGTGTATGAGGGGGCATTGTGTATTATGAAGTCATCGTGTATGAGGGGGCATTGTGTATTATGGAGTCATCGTGTATGAGGGGGCATTGTGTATTATGGGGGCATTTTGTATTTTGCGGTAATTGTGCATAAGGGGGCATTGTCTGTAATAGGGTCATTGTGTATAAAAGAGATATGTTATGAGGGAGCATTATGTATAAGGGGGCACTGTCTATAAGAGGGCACTGTGTATAAGGTGGCATTGTCTACAAGGGGATTATGGTTTGATAGATGTTTGACAGACAGACAGACAGACAGACAGACAGACAGACAGACAGATAGATAGATAGATAGATAGATAGATAGATAGATAGATAGATAGATAGATAGATAGATAGATGATAGATAGATAGAGATATGGCATCTTTCTCTTTTGCACACAGTCTTAGTCGTACTGCTGAATCTCTTTTTACTGCTTTTTGGGGAGGCTGTCTGTAGACAGAAGGGAATGTGTTGCCAAGAGATGTAAGACTTTATTAAGTTTAAATCTGTTTAAATTGATTTTTTGGTGGAAAACGAAGCCCTTTTCCTAAAACTGCAATGAACGGTGGCTTAAAATCAATAACTGACAAGCCGACTACTGATGACTGGGCAACCATTTTGTCAATCGTCTGTCGCTGCTCATCTGTCTGGATTGAGCCGATCCCACTTTCCTTCTGCATCTGTAGATTTCTCTGCATACTTAGCAGCTTTAATGCATTTTAGCTGCTTCTGTAAATAATTTCTTGCTGCGAAACTGCACAATTCACTTTGTAGAGCTTCTAAGTAGTAAAACTCTCTATTAATGTACTGGTTGTGGTGAGTCCAAATGTGATGGTAAAAATCCACTGACAATTTTCGCTGCAAAATCCACACATGTTACTTGTAAATTGTATTGTGCATTCTGCTGCAGGTTTGTGGAAGAATGAACCCTTTGCATTGCAGATGAGCTCTTCAATGAATCCACCACTATCTGATTAATGATAATATTAATTTCCCTGCCTTCCTCGCTCTTGACTGCAGGTTTCTGGGACACAGAGGACATCCTGTGTCAGCATGAAGATGTCATGGGGCCAGAAGAGCACAGATCTAAAAAGGAGCCTGGAGAGGATGGTGTATCATGGGGGTCTGAATATTCAGGTCTAGGGTTTTCACCTTTTATACCAAAAAGTACCTGCGAGGTAAAAAGGGTGTGTGGTTTGGGGCATAGATTTGAAGAATTTTTAATGAAAAGACCTCCCAAGAAAGCAGACACATTCTCAATCGCATCATATTTGGTTTATTTTATGCAGATATACTCTTTAGGTAGTAGTAGACCATGCTTTTGTACCCAAACATAGTTCAAAAGAGACGTAAGGCTCCTTGGTGGTCTAAGGAAATGAGGTGGTAAATTATAGATACGCGGGGGAAAGCAATAGAAGGGTTAATGCTGCATACCTGGCGATTTAGTTCAGTAAGGGGGTTAATCTGGGTCGTAACTAGAGAAGCCTGGGCCCCATAGTAAACTTTTGGAAGGAGCCCCCAACCTCCCCCCCCCCCTTGCTCACCTCCCCAACCACGAACATTTACCAGGACATGCGGATACTATATAATACAAGGGCCAAATACCTCACCATAGATATCACCATTATACTAATACCAAAAACATCCCACTATACCAAGACCAATATTACCAATAGCGCTACTACATACGGACCTGATTATACCACCAGAACATGACCACAAATTACCACCACATAGTGAATGAATAATACCAACACTATTACTGATCAGTCTACAAAGACCAATAGTACCGCCATATAGTGACCATATAAGGGTAGGTATGCAAAAAAGTAGGTTTTGGACAGCACAGAAGTCCTCCTGTATCCACCTTCTAAACACTCCAAATGCAGCAGAACACCCAAAATAGAGGAAGGCCCATTCCTCAAAGAAGTTTTCACAGAAAATAGCAGGCGGGCGTCAGCATAAGTGTTTTCTTTATTCAGAATCCGGAGTACAGACTGCAACGTTTCGACCCACACACGGGTCTTTGTCAAGCATAATGCAAGTGTCAAATACAAACATATTTAAATATAATGGGTGGTATCAAAGAATGGTCTAAACCAATAGTATCACATGATTGATTAATTAAAGTGACGGACGTAAGTATAATACTAACTAACACACCAATCATCATACCCACATAGTGATTGACTTAAATATACACCAATGAATTTTATGCTTATAAACTTTAAAACATACCGGACCAACGAGAGCACCGATCACATCTCCTAAGCGTCATACTCTTCTCAGTGCGCAAGTCATTATTTAATCACCGCGCATACTCTGTATTTGACACTTGCATTATGCTTGACAAAGACCCGTGTGTGGGTCGAAACGTTGCAGTCTGTACTCCGGATTCTGAATAAAGAAAACACTTATGCTGACGCCCGCCTACTATTTTCCATATAAGGGTAGGTATCAGTGTGCACAGGTGCCCTACAGACTATATATTACCCCCATACAGTGATCATATAGTGTTAGACACCAGTGTATCCAGGCTCTGCAGACTGTATATAACCACCATACAGTGATCATATAGTGGTAGACATCAGTGTACACAGGCTCTGCAGACTGTATGTTACCTCCATACAATGACCATATAGTGGTAGACACCAGTGTACACAGACTCTGCAGACTGTATGTAACCACCATACAGTGAACATATAGTGGTAGACACCAGTGTACACAGGCTCTCCAGACTGTATATCACCTCCATACAGTGACCATATAGTGCTAGACACCAGTGTACACAGGCTCTCCAGACTGTATATCACCTCCATACAATGACCATATAGTGGTAGACACCAGTGTACACAGACTCTGCTGACATATAAGTGATTACAGTGCAGTTACATCTTGTGACTCACAGGTTTTTCTGACAAGTCGTTGACTTTCCCTGTTTTTCTGCATCCAGTCCAGACCGCCATGATGACATCTCCCGGCCACCACTTGTCCCTGCAGATTTAGACACAAATATATTAGAATCCTCACTTTTCCAGCACCTCACTTGCTGCCCCCAGGCTATATTGGATCCATTTAGGCAGGCAGGGTTTAGGTAGCTATAGGGCCCCATATAGATAGTCAGGCAGGGTATAGGGACCATATAGGTAGGAAGGCAGGGTTTAAGTAGCTATAGAGACATATAGGTTAGCAGACAAGGTTTAGGTAGCTATAGGAGCCATATATGTAGGCAGGCAGGGCATAGGGTAGGCTATAAGGGCCCATACAGGCAGACAGGGCATATTGTAGTCTATAGGAGCCCCATACAGGTTGGCAGGGCATAGGGTAGGATATTGGGGCCCCATACAGGCAGGCAGGGCATAGGGTAGGATATTGGGGCCCCATACAGGCAGGCAGGGCTTAGGGCAGGTTAAAGGGTCCCCATATAGACAGGCAGGGGGCTTAGGGCAGGATATAGGGTCACCATATAGGCAGGCAGGGAGGCTTCATTAATGTTTTTAAAAAAATAACTTACTTACCTGCCCCACGGTCCCTCGGAGCTCAGCTTCCGGCTAGTCTCTGCTCAGCGCGGGCGGCACGATGATGTGATGTCATCGCTCTGTCCACATCAGTATTGTGGGCCGGCGCCTGTTAGGCTTCAGGCCTAGCAAGCAGATTAGCAGAGCAGAGCGCAGGCGGCTCCTCTCTAACCTGGGCGGTCCTGCATCTGAACGGATGTGCCGGGCCCCGAAGATCCACCCTGCCAGCAGTGAACTGTTACTGTATGTTCACTGCCAGCGGGTGTAGGAGCCGAACTACTGGGGTAGCAGAAATGTTAGCAGCTGGCCCAGGCCCCCTAATAGCCCGGGTCCCATGGCAGGTGCTATGTCTGTACCCCGGTAGTTATGGCCCTGGAGTTAATGAATAGATCTCTTGTGGGAAGCAGTTGAAGGGTTAATGCTGCATACCTGGTGGTCTGTGGCAGTAAAGGGATTGTTTTAAAGCTCTATGGTGGTCCAGGGACCTGAAAGACTTAAAGTAAGGATCCCTGGTGATGTAGGGCAGTCATTGTAAGGATCCCTAGGGAAATAAAGTAGTTAATGTAAAATTACTTGGTGGTCTAGGGCAGTGATGATGTTTATGTAAAGATCCCTGGAGGTAAGCAGTGGAGGGGTTAATGTTCCATACATACAATTTTGTGGTTACTCACCTATCTACCATTTGCTTCCTGTCTCCTTGAGAGCAGGGAAAGCACTAACGATTGAAACTGTCTATATACACTACTCATGATGTTAGGGATATATGCAGGATATATACACTATTCAAATGTTAGGGATATTTGACTTTCGGGTAAAATGTATGGAAAATGTAAACATTTCAAGCTGCAGTGATATTTTATTCTGAGGCCATGTAAGTCGTAGCATGTGTAGTGTACAGGAGTTGGTGATACAACACATTACAAAAGAGTTAATCATGTTTGCTGATAATTGCAATATTTTCTGCTTTTAGTGCGCTATAAGTGTTGTACCAAATGTCATTGACCTTGACTTCAGTCCTGTATTCAGCTAACAGATTGTGTTCATGATTGCAAAAGCTGTATAGTCATGTTGCCTTGCAAAATTGTAACCAGTCTCTGCCACTCAAGAGCTAATGGCGGGAAAAACCATGACAACACATAAGATTGAGGGTAGTGGTAGGTTATATAAGCTAGGTAAATTTAGTGTTCTGACTCTCTCCACTGGGGATCTCTTCATCATTCTCTCCACTGATATCCTCCTTTGGTTTATAAGTTTCATCATCATCATCATCATCATCTGCAAGCTGTCAGAAGTGCAATCCATCATGCCACACTGACATAGGCTATGCTACCCCTGGGCTCAGGGCCCAGTTTTAACCCCTTTATTTCCTTGGTCGAATGAGAGTGGACTTAAAGAGAGGAAAAGCCAAATTCAGCAGAGAAGGTCTCAACTGGGCTAACCAGAACTTTGGATTTTCGAGACTTTGTGAGGTAATATTAGTCCCACCAGATCTCATGCCTTTTGGGACCCAGTTGAGCTTCTGGTCTGGCCCAATACCCACCCAGACTTTGTGAGGATATCCCAGGTTGTAATTCTAAAAGGCATTTATGCAAGGGACTGTAAATTGTGAGGATCACTATTCCTGCATTAGTCTACTGAGTGGTTTGGACTAGCTGTGAAAGGAAATGTAACTTCAATGCAATCCCCTCCTGTGTGCTTGTAGCATCTTGCCAAGGTTAAGTAAAGGAGGCCTCTGCTGCTAAAGGTTTATGTTTCAACCCCTTTTTCTCCTGTCTGTCATTTCTGCACAGAACACCAAGAGCACCTCACACACTACCTACCACAGGCAGTTGAGGGAGAGACCATCACCAGAGTGTGCTCCGGGGTAAGAACTACCACCATCATCCACAGTGCAGACCCTCTCTTCACTGGTGCCGAGTGCTGGGGGAGTGAAGTGTAGGTAGTGAAGTGTGTAGCCACCGTGACAGGGAACAGACTTGGGCCTGCTGCTGCTACTGCTCCGGTCTCACTCTCCTCTGCCTCCCCCCATGGGTACCGATCCACCAAACATTTCATGTCTTTTATCTTTTATTTCTCCCTCATATCCTACCTTCCTCCCTTTATTATATATCGTCCGTTCATCCTTTATTCTTCCTATCTTCCCTTCCTTGTGCCCTTCTTTCTTCCATCATTTGTTTCTTCTTTCTTTCCATTCTTTATTCTTATTTCCCTTTTTTCATTTCTTTCCCTTTGTCCTGTCTTCCATTGCTCCCGCCATATCATTAATTCCTCCCTTTTTTATTGTTCTTTCCTTCCTTCTTTCCCTTCTTCTGTTCTTTTTTCCTTCCTTCCTACCTGCCTGCCCAGCTTTCTTTCGTCATTCCTAACTGCTATCCTTTATTCTTTCCTTCCTGCCTTACTTTCTTTCAATCCTCCCTCCCTTCCTTTCTACTTACCTTCATGCTCCATTTTCTCTTTACCCCATCCTTCCTTTTCATCCCGCCTCCCTCTCTCCCTTCCTTCCAGCATTCCTCCATCCTTTCTCTCTTCCATCCTTCATTTCTCCATATAAACCATCCTTTCTTCTTCGCTTGGTTCCTTCTTTTCTAACCTTCTACCCTCTTTTCCTTCCTACCATAACAGTACTTCTTATATACTGTGTAGGGTATGGCAGATCAATGATCTGATATGATATACAGTGGTTGCCAAAAGTATTGGCACCCCTGCAATTCTGTCAGATAATACTCAGTTTCTTCCTGAAAATGATTGCAATCACAAATTCTTTGATATTATTCTCTTCATTTAATTTGTCTTCAATGGAAAACCACAAAAAGAATTGTCATAAAGCCAAATTGCATATAATTCCACACCAAACATAAAAAGGGGGTGGACAGAAGTATTGGCACTGTTTGAAAAATCATGTGATGCTTCTCTAATTTGTGTAATTAACAGCACCTGTAACTTACCTGTGACATCTAACAGGTGTTGGCAATAACTAAATCACACTTGCAGCCAGTTGACATGGATTAAAGTAGACTCGACCTCTGTCCTGTGTCCTTGTGTGACCACATTGAGCATGGAGAAAAGAAAGAAGACCAAAGAACTGTCTGAGGACTTGAGACTCCAAATTGTGAGGAAGCCTGAGCAATCTCAAGGCTACAAGTCCATCTCCAAAGACCTGAATGTTCCTGTGTCTACCGTGCGCAGTGTCATCAAGAAGTTTAAAGCCCATGGCACTGTGGCTAACCTCCCTAGATGTAAAGTCCATGGCACTGTGGCTAACCTCCCTAGATGTAAAGCCCATGACACTGTGGCTAACATCCCTATGGCCCTGTGGCTAACCTCCCTATGGCACTGTGGCTAACCTCCCTATGGCACTGTGTAACCTCCCTAGATGTGGACGGAAAAGAAAAAGTGACGAGAGATTTCAACGCACGATTGTGCGGATGGTGGATAAAGAACCTCGACTAACATCCAAACAAGTTCAAGCTGCCCTGCAGTCCAAGGGTACAACAGTGTCAACCCGTACTATCCGTCGGCGTCTGAATGAAAAGGGACTGTATGGTATGCTACCCAGGAAGACCCCACTTCTTACTCCGTGACATAAAAAAGCCAGGCTGGAGTTTGCCCAAACTTACCTGAGAAAGCCTAAAACGTTTTAGAAGAATGTTCTCTGGTCAGATGAGACCACCCGAGCGCTTTTTGGGAAAAGGCATCAACATAGAGTTTACAGGAACAAAAAGAGGCATTCAAAGACAAGAACACGGTCCCTACAGTCAAACATGGCGGAGGTTCCCTGATGTTTTGGGGTTGCTTTGCTGCCTCTGGCACTGGACTTCTTGACCATGTGCATGGCATTATGAAGTCTGAAGACTACCAACAAATTTTGCAGCATAATGTAGGGCCCAGTGTGAGAAAACTGGGTCTCCCTCAGAGGTCATGGGTCTTCCAGCAGGACAATGACCCGAAACACACGTCAAAAAGCACCAGAAAATTGTTTGAGAGAAAGCACTGGAGACTTCTAAAGTGGCCAGCAATGAGTCCAGACCTGAATCCTATAGAACACCTGTGGAGAGATCTCAAAATGGCCGTTTGGAGTAGGCACCCTTCAAATCTCAGGGATCTGGAGCAGTTTGCTAAAGAAGAATGGTCTAAAATTCCAGCAGAGCATTGTAAGAAACTCATTGATGGTTACCGGAAGCGGTTGTTCGCAGTTATTTTGGCTAAAGGTTGTGCTACCAAGTATTAGGCTGAGGGTGCCAATACTTTTGTCCGGCCCGTTTTTGGAGTTTTGGGTGAAATGATCAATGCAAGCAAAATAAATGAATATATTAATACCAAAAAAATTGTGATTTTAATTATTTTCAGGAAGAAACTGAGTATTATCTGACAGAATTGCAGGGGTGCCAATACTTTTGGCCACCACTGTACTTCAATACATAAGCATTACAGGATCAAGTTATTACATAAAAGTAGTAGTAAAAAATGCAAATTAATAAATGAATCTTTCCCATTTATTATATAAAAAAAACCAAAGAATGGCAGTTTTTTTCTCCTTTCCATCTTACAAATATGTTATTTTTTGGTTTCTTAATAAATTATGTAGTAAATTATATGATACCATTTAAAAAAGCAACTAAGTCCACAAAAAAAACAAGCCCTCAAACAGCTATGTTGTCAGAGCATGAAGTAATCATGGCTCTTGGAGGATGGGGAGGAATGAAAAAATTAAAAAAAGGAAATTGGCTCCATCTCCAAGGGGTTAATAGATACCATTGTTGTTAGTACAGAGGAAAGAGGAGAAATTGGTATCAATTCAGTGTAGAAGAGTCCTCCACATATTAAAGAATATTGTCTGTACCATGTTTTATTGATGCTCCCAGCTTGCTCCTCACAAGCACCGGCTAATTTTATCCAGTTGTTGGACATTACACCATGCGCCTATCCCTCAGCTACCACAACTTCAGCTCTTCATGTGGTTTCCTTCTCTATTTTAAGGAAATAAAACATTTATAAGCAGATGGGAAACATCATCATCTGGAAGCTTTAGAGACACTGCAGAATACAGAGTTATGATCCAGGGACCAAAGCTGCAATATATTATTGAGGAGCATTGACCGATTCTTCCTTTGTTATTCCAGAAAAGAAATTATGTGTGTGGAAACAGCAAGAAGAAATGTCAGGGCTACAAAGTGAAGTTAGTAGGTATCACCCGTCTTCCAGAACTGCTGCATACACATTCATCAAATGAAATAAGCTGTTTGACCTAAAGTCGTGTCCCAGTATGGCCGATGAGTGTCACAGTGCGTCCTCTAACCAAGACCCCCTCTATTGCTAAAAAAGAAAAGACTCCGCCAAGAGCAGTTGACTAGTGTTGTGCTTCAGATTTTAGTGATTGTCTAATTGAACCCAAAACTGAGAAATTTGATTGGTGAAAGAGTGTACAATACTGTTGACGAGTTTTAGACGTCATAAGCCCTTCCCCATACCTATGCGGAGGCTACGAGAAGAGGCAGATGACTCCTGAAAAGTATCAGTGGTATTGTATAGAGATGATCAAACCCTAAAAAGTTTGAGTTCGAGTCAAACCTCGAATTCTGAGAAGTTCGGCTCGAAGTGCGAGTCGAACTCAAACGTCGAACCCCATAAAAGATTTTTATATCTATAGAGGTGAGGAGAAGCTGGAATTACCATCCATAACAGTACACCAACACTAGGCGCATTATACGCCGGACACAACACATTGTAATGCACCTAAAAATGATACGCTGTGCGCCTCCATAACACATAGCATATCATTGGTAGTGTATGCAATGCACCTATTGAGGCGCATTGTGCACACGGAGGCACATAACATATCATTACTAGTTTATGTGATGTGCCTATCGGCAATGTGTAATGTGCATCAATAGGCACATTACATACACTACCAATGATATGCTATGTGCCCCAATTTGCTCAATGCGCCTTTTTAGGCGCATTATGTTTACTATGCAAAGTATACCTGACGCGAGATTTTTGAGAGGATCGTACTTTCAGGTGCACTTTACACAGATTTAATGCGCCTAAAAACTATTAAAGTAGCGCGTCGAACGCGATGTAGAACGCAAACATTTACTCCAACGAACAGTAAAATGTTCGGTTCGGCTCGAGGTCTAAAAAATCGTGAAGTTTGGCTCTTTTCTCGAACTGTTCGATCAACACTAGTGTTGTACACTCATGGTGTCTTTGTGGTGCATTGGACTTCCAATAAAGCCTTGGATTTTATGGAGTGTGGGACTATTTTCAATATATATATATATCTTTTATGTATTTCAAATGCTTTATATCAACTAGCTTAGTTAGTTCTTCATCTACATTTTTAACAAAACCGGATCCAGTCAATCGGCTTTGCCTTGAGAAGCAATTTCAATTAATTAAACACGTTGCACTTCTGTGAATCTGCAGATGCTCCTCCACCGATTCCCATTCTCACTGCTTCATAGAAATCTCTGAACTTGACAGCGAATATAAATATCATGTATGAGATTGTTCACACTGAACAGAATGTTCTTGATGTTCATCCAACAGAGATTAAAGAAGAACAAACAGAAAATTCTACAGTAAGCACCTTAACCTAACCCATCTGGAATAGAAGTCGTGTCTGGGGGATCTAATGCACAGGAGACTAATGTGAGGCAAATTTAACATGGAGAAGGGGAGCAGGAGGCTCACGTGTTTTATAAATTGCCTGTCGCTTCGCCATTATCCACAGGTGCTTTGCTGCTTTCCACCCACCTATTGGCACCAAAAATATTTCTTCCTCTATCAATTCCAGTTCTTTTTTGCTTTCCAGCAGCTTTCCAATAGTTTCCCTGGGAAAAAACACCTATGCTAGAGCATGGTATAAGGTATTGTATGAGTCCAGAGGTCTGGAGGGCAGCCAGATCCTCGCTTGCAAGAGATAGGTGCTGATTAGGGCATCAATGCCCAACCAAAAATTCAGGAAATGTGAAATGGGCAAAAACACTTGGCGCAGTTTACAGCTGGAGGTGCTGGACCCTGTATTACTTTGGATTATGTTTGGATTGAGTGAAACAAAATAAATGCACACAATGCTGACTAAGTAAGAGACGTAATATAATAGATAACAGAAAATAATAAAATAATAACAAAATTCACAGAATCATTAGGTTAGGTTTCTATTGAATTTTCATTATCTCTGAAGCCCAAGACCAGCACAGTAATGATAAAGCACCAAATCTGGGCACTTAAAGGGGTTTTCTCATCACTGGCTTTAGCAGATTTGAGCTGTTTCTGTCTGTTACAGCTTCAAATCCATGGGCATGTCTCTCCTCCCAGGAGGCGGGTGTCTCTTCCTAGTGGGTGTGGTTTCCATCACTGGAGACTGGGGACATCATCATTCTATGTGAGCAGTGGAAGGAAGACACAGCTCTGCAGAACCACTGCAGTGGTTAGTTCTCATGTCTGCAGAGCTGTTAGCTCCCTCCCAGGCTGCATAAGCTCCTTGTTTCCAGAAAACCTGCATTGTTGTAAGCAAGTATACATACAGCCTGAATAAATGTGAAGATTTTACTCTGCTCCCCAATCTGTTATTAGGCAGGAGGTAGAGGGGAACAGACTGTATAAGGCTGTGTTATATGGGGAGAGCAGTGTATAAGGCTCTCTGTAAGGCTGGGATATGAGCATAGAGGAGCTCAGAGAGGCTTTAAGGCATGTCCTCATGGCAGGTTTTTCAGCCAGTTTTACAGATGGTTTTAGGTTTTGAAAGCCGCCTGTAACCCGGCTGTTAAACTTTATCATGAACCTTAATGGAAAATCCGTACAGCCGTCCCCACTGCACGGATTTTCCTAAAAACATTGAACATGTTCATTCTTCTGCCTGGTTTTCAGGCAGAACATGAACATGTCAATGCGAAGGGGGAAGACTTTCTCCGCAAACAGCGGTGAAAAGTCGTCCCCCTGCGGCCGTGTGCACGGCTCCAAAACAGATAATCCGACCGGTATTTGCTCTGTGCCGTGTGGACATGCCCTTATTATACAGACCCAGTCAGCATAAAAAGCTGAGGCAACTAGTTTCTCTTTCATTTTAGACAGCTCAGAGGGGAGTAAGCACAGAGTCAGCCAATCACAGCACAGGGTGCGTGTCCCGTCCTGGGGGCTCTGTCCCAACAGGTTGAATGAAATATCACAGAAAAATAGGCGTGGCCCAACCTCAGGCTGCAGTTTTAGGTGTAGAACACACAGATTAGCTTATATCTGCTATACTAAATGATTTAGGTAATGCAAACCAATTGCAAAAGTTCTTATTTTTACTGTCCCCATCATTAGAGATATAATCTTTGTAGCGAGAAAACCCCTTTAAATGCTGGGTGTTACCAGTTGGGAGGAAAACTGCACAGTCAGACATTGACCAATTAGTGATGATAGTCAGTGTGGGCAGGGACACATCCCTTTGAGAATGGTAACACCCTTCTGACAGATTCAATAATACATTTCTAGGGGGAATAATAGAGTAACAGCACAACACAGAGTTATAAGAGAAGAAGCTCCAGGATTGTTATTTCACAGGGAACGCAATGACTTGCAAACTGGACATGTGAAGAGAGGTCATAGGTCCTCTTAAAATGCCCTGATTTTTCTCATATCAAGATTGCTTGGGGTTTAATTGCAGTGGATTGATTACAACAGTTAAGTTCCAGTGGTAGTGGGATTCTCATCATTGATGTTCACACTATTTATCCTGGCAATGTGTGGTGCACTGCAGGCATTATACGGCGCTATGTATTTACTGTACCTATGCATTGTACTATAGGGCATTTCTTTTCTGTGAAGGTATAAAGTCCTTTATTTCTACCTGCTCCTAAGCTGTACAATGGAACTTCATAATGGTCATTAAATACAGTTGAAGTCATTTTTTGGTGGAGTAAACATGGCCACCCCCTTAGTTGAGACCCAAACTTACATTTTTTTTTCTCTGGCCTAAACCCTAACACTAACTCTAAATTGGGGTTAGGGTAAAGGTTTTAAACATGTTTTAAAAGGTCAACTTAACTTTCCACAGCACTCCAGGTCCGGCGGGACTCCTGGAAGGGCATTATTACCGGTTGGATGTCTCTTACAGTTACATTAACCAGAAGTGATATTGTAAAGGAAGTGGTTCCACAGCAGGAATCCCACTGGAACTGGAGCACTACCAAAAGTTAACTTAATCCTTAAAAGCCCATTAAAAACCCTAACCTGAACTCCGGTTTAGTGATAACTTTTTGTCAAGTTTCACCAAACTTTGATTTTACCCACCCCAAATCGAATTGCTTGGATTTAGGTCAAATTTGACATGGATTTGAATCTGAAGCTTTACACCTGTCACAACCAATATGGCCACGATCAGCTATTATCATCTTCTAGTAGTTCCAGATAACAAAATTGCAATTCTGAGGGCCTACATCTGGTCATGTGCCTGAGTCCTTAAACAAGGACAATTTTTGATTTTAAAGGGAAGGTGTCATCAGGAAACGAACCTATTGTTTAACTCATGTTTTTATGTTAAACACGTTTTTTTTAAGAATTTTTGTTTGTGTTTTATTTTTCAGTTTCCCTTATCACTATCAATTTTATCAAAAAGAAAAATCCTGAATTCCTGTAGTTCTCACTTTGGCCACTAGGCCTATTAATATACCAACACTTCCTGTTTTATAGAGAAAACTTTTCAGCAGTCTCCTCATTATGAGCACAGGTTGGATTACACTGAAAGGTGACACTAATGTCAACACTGAAGATTTGACACTTTGATACAGTGTAAAGTAGTCAGTGTACAGCTTGTATAACAGCATATATTTGGTGTGATCAAAAAAAACTAAACACACAGCTATCAATGTATAAACCGCTGGCAAAAAAAAGTGAGGACACCCCTAAGTGAAAATGGGCAAATTGTGCCCAAAGTGTCAATATTTTGTGTGACCACCATTTTTTTAGTAGTATGATGTTGTACCGTGTTAGCCATTTTTTTGAAACACTGATATAACTCTCTTGGGCATGGAGTTCACCAGAGCTTTACAGGTTACCGTCACTGGAATCCTCTTCCACTCCTCCATGACGACATCATGGAGCTTGTAGATGTTAGAGACCTTGCGCTCCTCCACACTCTGTTTAAGGAGGCTCCACAGATGCTCAATAGGGTTTAGATATAGAGTCATGCTTGGCCAGTCCAGCACCTATATCCTCATTTTCTTTAGCAAGGCAGTGATGGTCTTCCAGATGTGTTTGGGGTCATGATCATGTTTTAATACTGCCCTGTGGTACAGAAGGGAGGGGGGTAATGCTCTGCTTCAGGATGTCACAGAACATGTTGACATTCATGTTTCCCTCAATGAACTGTAGCTCCCCACAGCCGGCAGCACTCATGCAGCCCCAAACCAGGACACTCCCACCACCAGGCTTGAATGTATGCAGACACAATTGCCTTTGTACTCCTCACCTGGTTGCCTCCACACACTAGACACCATGTGAACTAAATAAGTTTATCTTGGTCTCATCAGAGCACAGGACATCGTTCCAGTAATCTATGTCCTTAGTCCAGTTGCTGCCAGCAAACTGTTTACGAGCTTTTTGTGCATCATTTTTAAAAGAGGCTTCCTTTTGGGACAACAGCCATGCAGACCAATTTGATGCAGTGTGCGGCATTTGGTCTGAGCATTGACAGGCTGGACCCCCCAACAGTAACCTCTGCAGCAATGCTGACAACACTCCTCTCTTGATATGATGCTGAGCATGTGCACTCGACTTTTTTGATTGACCATGGTGAGGCCTGTTCTCAGTGGAACCTGTCTTGTTAAAGCACTGTATGACCTTGGCAGATGTTCTGCAGTTCCGTTTCATGGATTGGCAATCTTCTTATAGCCTAGGCCAGTGTTTCTCAACTCCAGTCCTCAAGACCCACCAACAGGTCATGTTTTCTGGCTTTCCTTAGCATTGCACAGGTGATATCACTAATGACAGTGCATTCTGTGGGAGATCCTGAAAACATGACCTGTTGGTGGGTCTTGAGGACTGGAGTTGAGAAACACTGGCCTAGGCCATCTTTATGTAGAGCAACAATTCTTTTTTTCAGTTGCTCAGACAGTTCTTTGCCATGATGGGCCATGTTGAACTTCCAGTGACCAGTAGGAGAGAGTGTGAGAGCGATAACGTCAAATATAACACACCTGCTCCCCAGTCACGTCTGAGACCATGTGACACTGAAGAGGGAAAATGGCAAATTGGGCACAATTTGTCCATTTTCACAAAGGATGCCCTCACTTTTGTTGCCAGCGGTTTATACATTGATGGTTGTATTGAGTTATTTTGAGGAGATACCAAATTTACTTGTTATACAAGCTGTACACTGACTACTTTACATTGTATCAATGTTTCAGATCTTCAGTGCTGTCCCATGGAAAGATATAATACAACATTTACAAAAATATGAGGGTGTACTCACTTTTGTGAGATGCTGTAGGGATCCACCATTGACTATAGGATATGTCACAGGTCAACCTCTTCCCCTCCCTGCACACTGACTTATTCCCAGGTCACAGAGCATGACTCGAAAACTCTCCTATAAAAGTCAATGGGTCTGCTCCTGTTCACAGGCTCTTATGTCCATGAAGCTGCTTTAAAGCATCTCTCTAATTGCTGTTAAAACAGCTCAGGCAAGATGGCCGCCCCCATAATCCTATACAGACAACAGAATTTAAAAATCTACAGTCAAAAAATAAAAAATGGCGAGGAAGAAAACATGTCTTATTTTAAATTAGTAAAACAAATTGGGGATGGATTCCCTTTAGGTGACATTGCTCGTTTCTCATTAGGTTCTAGCTGGATTGCTGATTATTAATACCGCCATAGCTGTGTTTAATGCTGTCGTTTTACCTCCACAAACAAACTGGCAAGTAATGGAATAAGCTGATCAGACACAGATTTAGCCTCTCAATAAGGTCCTGTGCAGTCCGACAGCTGAGCTTTTTAATGTCAGGAATGCCTTGATCTCTCAGGATTTGGGCTCATATGGTCATAACAGCTAGAAATAATGGGCAACATGCGATGTTAAAATGACACAGGTCGGAGGAGTAGCTATTGTTATGCGCACAGCTTATACGTGGACTTTATTGATGCACACAGTAGCCGTTCACGTCAATAACTGCAGTCCCTTTCCTGAGGGAGCGTGCTTTTCTTTTTGTACCAACTAACCCATGAGAAATCCAATATATAAAAAAGGAGTTCAACAGAAAAAAAAAAGTAAATATTAGATGAAATTGAGCCGCTTGGTAAAAGCACAGTTAAAAGCTCAGCGTGCATGTAACAAATTGGCATTTTTTCTGTAAAAAGCCTTTTTTTCCTCTTAGAAGACATCCTCCTGTTTATTGACCGCTGGCATTCACAGATATGGGGCAGCTTTACAAATAAGAACATTACTTTATTATTGCTACATGGCTTTGTTAATACAATCACAATGTGTCAGACATATGCACTTTCTATAGGATAGCACCCATCCTGAGCAATGCCCGGTGGTAGCATGCCAGGACGGGCACAGGAGAAGACCCTCACGTTCACTCTCTCCGTGCCAAAGTTTATCGCTCTAGAAGTCTATGAGCAGCAATGGAAGGAAAATACAGCAATTATAAGCGGAACAATGGAAATAATGGAAGCTTAGACAATAGCAAGTCTTCAGAATGACAAAAACAAGGCAAGCTCCTCTCACCAGGAAATGTTGTGAGCAGAGGAGATATGGGAAGGGTGGAATTCAAATGCAACAGGTGCTCTATTTCATGGGCTGGAGGCAAACGCTCCAAAAATTAAGCCTATTCTAATAATCAAATAAACCACATTTAAAGTCAGGCACTATTGAAGTGTATAGGATTGTGACACTACAGTGTCCAGCATCACTTGGACAATGGTAAGGATGTGCTGAGTGTTGGTTCACAGTGAGGGTCTGTTCACATGGCGTCTTGGATATGTTTTTGCAATAGGTAAAACGCACCCGAAAATGTTTTTGGATACGTTTTCTGGACTGCAGAAATGTATCCCTATAGTTTCTATGGGCTTTACAATGCATAAAAAGGATCAAGAATTGACATGTTGACATCTTCATGCAATGTGATTTTATAGTATGCTACCCTTCTTTTGGAAAATCATAAATAAAAATACAGTTAAAAAAAATTGACATGTCAATTCTTTGAATGTATACGTTTTACGCAATTCAAAAACGTATGTAAAATATGTATACGATACGTATTTTATTATTATTATTATTATTATTATTATTATTATTATTATTATTTATTTTAGAGCGCCATTGATTCAGTGGCGCTGTACATTCAAGGGGAATTACATACATAACATATGCCAACAAAGTACAGTGGCAACAGTGATTGACTAACAACCGGTATAGAGGAAGAGAGGACCCTGCCTGTGGAGGCTTACAATCTTCAAGAAATCAATGTAATCACACTTGAACATTGTGGAATAGATACTAGGGTCCAATTTTCGGTACGTCAAAAATGTATTTAACAAATGCAGTGTGAACATTTCCATTATCATGCTGCCACACACTGTGCCCTGGAATATAATGCTGCCACACACTGTGCCCTGGAATATAATGCTGCCACACACTGTGCCCTGGAATATAATGCTGCCACACACTGTGCCCTGGAATATAATACTGCGACACAATGTGCCCTGGAATATAATGCTGCCACACACTGAGCCCTGGAATATAATACTGCCACACACTGTGCCCCGGAATATAATGCTGCCACACACTGTGCCCTGGAATATAATACTGCGACACAATGTGCCCTGGAATATAATGCTGCGACACAATGCGCCCTGGAATATAATCCTGCCACACCCTGTGCCTCTAAATATAATCCTGCCACACCCTGTGCCCCCGAATATTATCCTGCCCCACACTGTGGCCCTGAATATAATGCTGCCACACACTGTGCCCCGGAATATAATGCTGCCACACACTGTGCCCTGGAATATAATACTACCACACACTGTGCCCCGGAAAATAATGCTGCCACACACTGTGCCCAGGAATATAATGCTGCCACACACTGTGCCCCGGAATATAATGCTGCCACACACTGTGGCCTGGAATATAATGCTGCCACACACTGTGCCCTGGAATATAATACTGCGACACAATGTGCCCTGGAATATAATGCTGCCACACACTGTGCCCCGGAATATAATGCTGCCACACACTGTGCCCCGGAATATAATGCTGCCACATACTGTGCCCTGGAATATTATGCTGCCACACACTGTGCCCCGGAATATAATGCTGCCACACACTGTGCCCCGGAATATAATGCTGCCACACACTGTGCCCTGGAATATAATGCTGCCACACACTGTGCCCCGGAATATAATGCTGCCACACACTGTGCCCCGGAATATAATGCTGCCACACACTGTGACCTGGATTATAATAATGCCACACCCTGTGCCCCGGAATATAATGCTGCCACACACTGTGCCCCGGAATATAATGCTGCCACACACTGACACACTGTAACCAGTCATTTCATACTGCCACACAATGGGCACCTTAATACTGCAACACACTATACTGTTAAATAAAAAACTGCTACCCACTGCGCTCCTAAGTATAGTACTGTTGCACATTATGCCCCTGAAAATAATACTGCCACACACTATGTCCCTAAATATAATACTGCTACACACTGCCCCTGGATTTAATACTGTCACATACTGTGCCTGTGATTGTGATAATGCCAGATACTGTGCCCCTAAACAAAATACTGCTACACACTGTGCCTATGAATAAAATACTGCCACACTGTGTTACTAAATAATAATGCACTATGCTCTTGAATGTAGTACTGTCGCACACTGTAATCTTAAAAATAACACTGCCACTGTTGTGCCCATTAATATAACACTGGCATATACTATGCCACTTAAAATAACACTGCCACACACTCTGCCAATGCTTATATGGTAATAATGCCACACACTGTGCCCCTATATTTAATACAATTACACTCTATGCCTTTGAATGTAATAACACAACACTTTGTGCCCCCTTAAATAAATAACAGATACTACTGTTCACCATAAAGTAATAGTGAAAAATTGGAAAAAGCAGAAGTTATTAAACATATAAATAATGACGTCATATATCAGAGATCCTGAATGGTAGAGCTCAATGCAAATGACCAGCACTGGTGACTTTATATAATGGTAAAACCCCTTTATTGAATGTTTCTAAAGACTAGCAAGGGTGTATAGCATAGCAAAGACTAAAATGGGGCACCCTGCTGGTGCAACTGGACACCCCCATATCCCCCACTTAGGAGAAGAGGGCTTGATACTTGATATCAACCATTGTATAAAATCCCCAGTGCTGGTCATTTGCATTGAGCTGGCCATGCACATGAATGAGGAGGGCCGCGCTTACTTCCATCATTGCCATTCACTTCTAAGGACGCTTAGGCAATTTTCACACGGCTTATTGCCGACGTAATTGCGGGGACGGATTTCGCCCCGCAATTACGCCGACTGCCGTGCAGCAGGGGCGGGGGGCCGGCAGCTCGCCGGCCCCATAGACATTCATTATTCACGGCGCGTAAATAATGTGCATGTCACTTTCTCCCCCCGCGGCGGATTCGCCAAGCGGGGAGAAGAGACGGTAATCCACAGTTCTCATAGAGAACTGTGGATTACCGTAATGACTGGGCCGGATTCCAGCTGTATTGCAGCGCAAATACGGCGCGTAGTACGGCTGGAATCAGTCCCAGAATAAGCCGTGTGAACGAGCCCTTAGAGTGCACACACTTGGATATATTCAGAGGTGAATAAGGTGTACCGCTGCCCTCCTCATTCACATGCATGGCCGACTCACCGCAAATGGCCAGTGCTGGAGATTTCACATCATGGTAATACCCCTTTAAGGACTGTTAGCCCTATGGACCAGAAGCAGCAGATAGGAAAGCGTATAGCACTGCTGTGTGTTGTCAAGCACAGCTGCCGTGCATTATACCCCGATATCATTTATATGCAATTCCATTGTGTAGAAGATCTAAGGAGGAAATAAAATAAAACTTAAACTAACTGCACAGAGAGACATATCTCTTTATTTCAAATAACTTTCATATGCCTTCCGAGATTTTGCTGTCATAGCAATATGATTTTAGTGGCTCTATAAACAAAGTGTGTGCACTTAAACTGCAAAATAAGACCGGCTTAATGGATAATAAAGCCTTTTTTGTAGAGTAGTCAGTTTTTTTATTCTAAATGTACCTGAAAGGGTATACATCACAGATCTGCTTTGTTCTATATATGTAAATGCATGAAAATATCACAAAATTGTAAGACAAGTTTTAAGTCCCTGATTTATGTTTTCAGCCAGGGATAGCCGCATAGTGGTTCTATAGGATGTCAGGTACAAGAGTTCAAAAGGGGTAATATTCCTCTGAAAGGAGAGGCATCATGTATATAATTTCAGTAGAGCAGCTAATGATATATAAGTCTCCATATACCTAAATGGTGCCTCTCCCTAAAGGGGAACTTTACCTTTTTCGAGCTACACCTTGAGCCTCACACCTGGTCAACCTATTGTGCACTGATTGAGGTAGAAGACCCCGAAACAGCTGTCTGCAGAAGAATATCTTATTGGCTTAATCCTATTTACATTGCCAGGCTCAGTGAGTTGGATGTGACTGTCAGGATTGTGCTACTAGCCCTTTAAGGAATTTTGCAGCCTCAGGCAGGGTGCGGATTGGTGCTTAATGGGCTAAGCACTTGAGATAATCCCTAGCTGGAGCAGGGGGTTTAAACCACTTCCTGTCTGCCAGTCTCTGCTGGTGATTGCTCTTGTGTCCTAGCTGTCTGGTTTGCTCTGCTGTGTTGTCTTGATGGTTCTTGGATTTTGGCTATTCCTTCTGGTTACCCTCCTGCTCTGTCCTTTCATACCTTGCTTTCTCCTGGTTTGACCTCAGCCCGTATGTCTATTCTTTATTTGTTTTTGTGGTGTCTGTTCCTTGTTTGTCATATGGTTTGTCTTCTGTCTGTTTGGCACACATTTACACTAGGCACAGCTCAGAAAGAGATTCGAGTGTGGGGTCACGCTTTTCGGAGCAGTTGCCCTGCTTAGGCAGGGTAAGCCAGGGGTACAGTCCCTTGCAGTGACATGGAGAACGCTACATCCAATTGGTGACACTGTAGATTCCTAGCTCATTTCCCATGAGCTTTTTTTTTATAGGCCCAAGAGTTGTTATAGTCTACAGCTGTCTAAGGTGATATTATCAAAAACAACAATTGGTTTTGCACATGGAAAAACTTTGTTTGAAAAAACAAATGCACACTGGTGTGGCAGCAATTCATATAGACATTACAAATTCAAAAAACAGTGGCACATTATGGACTAATGAAACCGTCAAATGGGACATAGGAAATTTGGAAAAAGCATTACTGCTAACTAGGATACATGAAAAAAATTGAGGTTCTCAGTTCACACTTTTGGCCAAAAATGCTTAAGCCCACCTCCCAATCATCAAGGGACCTCAAGTGCAGGTTGGTCCTACGCTATTGTTACCTCTATTGGTCCTGTTCAGACCTGCATACCTTAGGAGCGAAGATACCTGCTTCAAAGAACACTGCACTGGTTTAAAACCAGGGGAAGTGGGTGGGTGCAAACACCAAAATGGAGACTACCACTCCTCCCTACATAATCAAAAACAACAATTGGTGTTTGCACATGGAAAAACTTTGTTTGAAAAAACAAATGCACACTGGTGTGGCAGCAATTCATATAGACATTACAAATTCAAAAACAGTGGCACATTATGGACTAAGGAAACCGTCAAATGGGACATAGGAAATTTGGAAAAAGCATTACTGCTAACTATGATACATTAAAAAAATTGAGGTTCTCAGTTCACACTTTTGGCCAAAAATGCTTAAGCCCACCTCCCAATCATCAAGGGGACCTCAAGTGCAGGTGGGTCCTACGCTATTGTTACCTCTATTGGGTCCTGTTCAGACCTGCATACCTTAGGGAGCGAAGATACCTGCTTCAAAGAACACTGCACTGGTTTAAAACCTGGGGAAGTGGGTGGGGTGCAAACACCAAAATGGAGACTACCACTCCTCCCTACATATAATCAAAAACAACAATTGGTTTTGCACATGGAAAAAACTTTGTTTGAAAAAACAAATGCACACTGGTGTGGGAGCTTTTCATATAGTTGTTAAAAATTCAAAAAACAGTGGCACATTATGGACTAAGGAAACCGTCAAATGGGACATAGGAAATTTGGAAAAAGCATTACTGCTAACTAGGATACATGAAAAAAATTGAGGTTCTCAGTTCACACTTTTGGCCAAAAATGCTTAAGCCCACCTCCCAATCATCAAGGGGACCTCAAGATTGGGAGGTGGGCTTAAAGCATTTTTGGCCAAAAGTGTGAACTGAGAACCTCAATTTTTTTCATGTATCCTAGTTAGCAGTAATGCTTTTTCCAAATTTCCTATATCCCATTTGACGGTTTCCTTAGTCCATAATGTGCCACTGTTTTTTGAATTTGTAAGGTGATATTATCAGCCCCTTTGTGTCTATGAATTGAGATAAAGGATAGTGGAAATTAGAAGAGTCTATGGGTATAAAAAGGTCTTAAATAATAAATACAATATGTGCATTACTTTTAATCTCCGTCTTTTAACACCATTTTTATGCTTAATAATTTCTCAACATATCCTATATCTTTGCAGTGATAGGAGCTCATTTTTTCTTATACAGAGCTCCAAAATCCCTGCATAGCCAAACAGGTACAGAATACCACTTTGGTTGTCTACAGCTACCACTAGGGGGAACATACTTCATACTGCTTATACAATGAACTTGATAGGTTAGTATACAATAAACTCCCAAGCTCCCCCTTGTGGTAGGAGTATGGAGCCAGAATTGTATGATTTACCTGAACTGCTTTGTAAAATTAGTTGGCACGTAATTTTTTATTTATATAGCTGTTAAAAAATATATAATAATTTTTAATTGTGGACACTCAGTTTAACTATAGCCGACTTAAGCCTGGTAGCATAGTGCCTAACTGGCAAGTCAGGTGGCTCTACTGGGTTGCAAGATCTGACAACAGGCTTCAGAGTGGAGTTTATGGGATCCCCTGGTTTATCTCCTTAACACCTATATAGGGATCTAGATTTTCCTTCAGGGAACCCCCAGGTTACTATCTTTGAAGTAGAAAGCACAGTTCTGCACAACGTTTATTGAAACAAGGTTGTTCAGTGGAGGTCATAATAATGTTGCAAAAGATGATGAGTTTCATTCAGACTTGATAGGTCTATTTTACTGTTCAATGTTCTAGCCAGGCATGGCCCTCATTACGTAAGATCTTGTGTGTTGTGAAGCTGGGACATGCGTGGCTGAAATCTCAAATGGCAGTACAAATCTATCAAGTGCTTGCACTTTACTAGTTGATGCACTATACCATATTAGAGAACACTCTGCTTGTCAATACTACAACCCATTTGAATAAAACTCATCATCTTCTATAAAATTTTAAAGGCATTTTGTGCCCTCAGAGTAATCTCCAAATATCTACCGTTGAGCCCTTAAAGGGGTTGTCTCACTACAAGGATTGCTTTTTATGTTAAAGATCTTGCGAAAACAAGTCACTTTGCAATATGTGTTCATTAACAGTGCCCCTACCTATTCAGAGATATCCCCTCTTGTAGGGGCTGCAATCACTCCTCAGGTCGCTATAGCTACAGACCTGTTTTATCTTTCCTGATAGCTGCCACACTGGTTTTCTATATCTACAGACCTGGCTTCTACTGCAGCGTATTTGAAGCCAGTAAACATGCCCCCGAATTCAAACTGAAACCAAGAAAAGAGAACTGAGGTAGGATGAATCAATATAGTGAGACAACCCCTTTAAGACAATTGACCAACAAAGTCAAAAAAACATGTCATGAACCCAGATATGTCCCTCATCTGATCATCATTTATGTTCCACCAAATACTAGAGGGGAAATGTTTTGAATAAGAAACTAGACAAAAGAACACGAGGCACAATCAGAAATTAGTTGGGAAAAGCAAAAACAATTGTTAGAAAGAATTATTTTACTGAGAGAGTAGTAGATGGTTGGGACCAACTTCCAGGAGATGTGGTTGCAAAATCAACAGTAACTTAACGTAAACCTTTTTGTCCTACCTCACCTGAAATGATCTCAATGAAAAGACCAAAAAGGGTGGACCACAAAAACCTTGATTCCAGAGCTCTCCCAGCATAACGTGCCAATGCATAGTATATAACTGAAATAGCATCATCTTCATCTTCTTCACTTCCTTCCTGTAAATCAATTTTTATTGGTAAAAATGTTTTCAATAAAAACACATTGAAAATAATCCATAAACCTGACATAAACTAAATCCCACAAATATACTACTAATAATAAGTTACTATAAATATATGGGGCACTAAGAGCAACCAATGCAATTTGGATTTTCTTTGCCTTCTCTGGATTGATTTTTCAAATTGTTTCACATAATCTCTTTTTATTTGAAGGAGTTTTGCGTTGATAATCTGACCACTGGGTATCACAATTTTGGGGCTTCAAGAGATTATAAGTAATCTGTGGAGGAACAATACCATGTTTAGATTAGGTAATTACTAACCTAAATAGTACTAAATACTAAGGGCCACATGTATGAAAACTGTCTAGGTCTAAAATTCACTTTGTTGCCCATAGCAACCAATCAGAGCACATAGCAACCAATCAGAGCACATAACAACCGATCAGAGCCCATAGCAACCAATCAGAGCTCATAGCAACCAATCAGAGCGCCCCCTATCCTTTCTCCAGAGCCCTACATGAAATAAAAGGGGCGCTCTAACTGGTGACTATGGACACCAAAGTAAGTTTTAGACCTAGACAACTATCATACATGTGGCCCTAAGTACTAAATAGAAGGCTTAAGCGAGTTTATTAACTTTTTACTTCCATGTAAATTTAGTATCAGTGTTGCTAGAAACTGTCCCTGTTCAGTTCCACATGCGCTCAACTGATTTATGAACAGTTTGAGTAAAAAACTCTGAGAGATTGTGATTTTTAGAGGGATTTACCATTCCATGATGCCTCAGTTAGTCAAGGCTTCTGCCATGGCCACCCTTCCAACTTCACTTTCAGTTTACCGACTCCACATGGAGAGCCTTGCTGAATTTGAAGCATTATGGAAAATGTTGGACTGGGGTGCTTTGGGCCCACAGGTGGAGTGGTCTCTAGGGACCCACCGGTTGAGTTTTTATGGGCCCACAAGTGGAGTTTATTTTAGGGGCCCACCCTACTGCTGCTGTAAATGACTGTACATGCCTTCTATTCTCTGCATCTTGTTTTTTTTGCCCTTTTTCTTTCTATGTTTTTTCTTTTTTTCTTTTTTTTGAAAATTTTAAATTTTTAAAATGAAGTTAAAAAACAACTTTAGGTCTGCCCAATGCTCGGGGGCCCACCGGAGTTTCCCCCAAATTCCCCCTTGTTGCCCAAATTTCCCGACCCCAGATTTTGTGGAACTTACATAAATTTTTAAAACCCTAACACAAAACCTCAGGGCTAGGGTTTTAGGGTCTTTTAAAAATGGCCCCATACCCGGGAATCAGTTTTTTCTTGGACCAGTTCTGATTTGAAAACCGGCCTAAATTACGATGTGCAAAAACTAGGCCAGACGAAACTCTGTACAAATTTTTACCCAAAGCTAAACTTGACAGGCAATAAACCTGAATATTACAGCATAGAAAGTTATCTCAGCTTTTCAAGGGTTTTTCCCAAATTAAACTTCCCGGGTGTGATCCAACAAAATTTTTGGGCCAAAGATATCACTGTCAAATTTAAACTCGGGGCCCTTTTTGGGTTTTTTCAAAATGAAAGATACTGTCACTTGTTTTTTTCCCAGACTTAGCACTAGTGTTGAGCGTTTTCCCTTTGGGACTATCCCCCGGGTCGATGGTCAGTAGTGGGCTATCATCCGACAAGATTTTCCCGGATGGTCGAGTTTAGAAATTATCACCGATGACCATTAAAGCCATGGGAGAGCAACAACACCTTTCATTTTTAAACACCCAAACAGGGCTGGAGAAGCGGAATAAAAATCCACAACAGTAAAATGGATACGTGTTTAAAAATCTTAGGCAACACACTTAGGTTTAAAAAAAACCACAGAAAAAAACTCACAACCATTAAACTACCCCTGTTTTCCCCACAGAAAATGCCCCCTTAAACCGCATGACCCACAAATTAAAAAGTGCCAAAAGGGCATATATTTAACCCTCTTTTTAACTTGAACGGGAAACATTGAAAAACCCGCCCCTGGAACGCAGCTTTGAGCCCCAAACCTGCATGACCCCCCCCTTTAAAAAAAGTGGGGGGAAAAAGGAGTCTTTAAACCCACCTTTTTAGTTTCCCCTGGACATTGACTATCCCCTGTCCTGGGCCACAGCATGACCCCCAAAACCCTGCATAAACCCCAAAGTTAAAAAAGTCCCCGGAAAAAAGGGAGCCCTTTTCAACCACCTTTTTAATTTGAACTGGACATTGAATATCGGGTCCGGGTTACCACAGATTGCCCTTTAAACCCTTTCTGCCCACAATTAAAAATTCCGGAAATGGGAAATTTCTTTAAAACCACCTTTTTTAGTTTCACTGGACAAAATATTTGCCCCCTGTCCTGGGTTTAGCGCTTCCCCCTTTCCCGTTTTAGTGGGGACCAATTAAACTTCACTTGGAAAAACTGGGGGTTAACCCGCTCCTGTTCCAGGCCGGTGCCCTTTTTTTGGAATTTTTTTTCCCTCATTTTACTCAAGGGTGCGGGAGGAAATGGTCTCCGTACTTTTTTCCTGCCCTGCTCCATACTCCATGTCCCCCTGAATAACTATTCGGGTTCAATTTTTTCCTGTACCCTCCCTTGTGGGAATTTTTGAGGAATTTTTTTTTTTCCACTATTTTTTAAAATGCAAAACACATTTTTTTTTAAAAAAGGATGGAATCCCACCATTCCCTTTGGGGCTCTTTTTTTAAATTTTATTTAAAAGGGGTTGGGCCCCAATACAGGGATTGATAGCTAATTAAAGACTTGCAAAAACAAGTTTTTTTTGCAGCATTTTCCCCTTAACAGTGTCCTAAAACCCATTCCTGTTTCTGACGCCCCCATCCCCCCTTGAGCCACTCTTGCAATTGGGAAGAACCCAAAAGTCTGGGTTAAAAAACAACTTTTTTTATAAAAGCCGTAGTAAAAGCTCATGTCCCAGCCCAAAATCCCCCAAAAATTTTAAAAACAAGACCCATGACCCTTTTGACAATTGTGAAGAACAAAAGACTGTTAGAAACAAAAATTTTTTTATAATAGGACCTGTAGTTAAATTTCTGCCTTTTCACAGCAAAATGCCCCCAAAAATTTTAAAGCCTGGGCCCTTGAGGGCCCCTTTGGACAATTTTTTGGGAATAAAATTTCTGGGTTTTAAAAAAAACATTTTTTTTTTTAATAGGACCCTTTGTAAAACTTGGGAAAGTCACAGCAAAATGGGGCCCCAAAAAAAAAAAAGCATGACCCTTGACCACTTTGGGCAATTGTTTAAGGGAAAAAAATTTTTCCGTTAGAAAAAAAAAATTTTAGAATAGGAAACCGTAAATATTCTGCTTTCCCAAAACAGCATGACCCAAAAAATTATAAATATGACTTCCCCAGCCACTATTTTAAAAAAAGGGGGAAAAAGGGGGAAAATGGGCCCCTTAAAAAACCCATTTCTTTCCCAAAGGGCCATGATTATTGCTGTATCTCACAGCAACATGACCCCCCAAAAAAATTAAAAATACTTCCCCCGCCACTATTAAAAATTTTGAAAGGGGAAATTTCCACTTAGAAGCCACATTTCGTTTTCCAAAGGACCAAAAATTTTAAGCTGTATTTTTCCGGGAACCCTGACCTCAAAACCATTGACAATGCGAAAACTTCTAAAGAAAAAGTGAGTAAAGGAATACGTGTTGCCCATGAACCTTGCTGTCTTTTACAGTCTCCTCACAGAAAAACCAGAAAAATAACTTTGGGGAAAAGAGAAAAAAATTTGCATAAAAATGTTTTTTTAAAAAAAAATTTTAAAGGGGTACATTTCTGTTTGAAGAGGAATGTAAGAAACCGGCAACTAATCGGTGCCCCGGGAAATTTGGGGGCCCCACAAATCATCAGAGACCAAACCCTGATTATTTGATGAAAGTAAAACGATCCACATTTCTGGGGGAAACCCGGTTGCGTTTGTCTGAAATGACCCCTTCAGCTGTGCGAAGGCCGCTCAGATATGACCTGGTGCTGGCAGGACAACACCTCTAGGGCGTGGCGAGCGACTGGGGCTTTCGTCCATTTTGGATCCCAGAAGTCTTTTGGCCCGGAACACATCCAAAAAATTTTTTTTGGGAACGAGATAGTCGTGCACCATGATCTTAAGCTGGTCTCTGTTGTTTGGGTGTGTGCCCTGCATTTCAAGGGGTTGGTGAAGTGGGAACAAAGATTGCCAAGGGTTTCCCCCTTAGGCTTCTCCACCCCGCCTGCTGCTGCTGCTGCTGCCGCTATGGGTACTTGGGGATTACTGCGTCACGCGCTGATGTTGTTTTTCCCCTGTGATTTTGAAGAACTAACAGACGCAAAGATGTTTCCAGTTGATCAAAAGCAAGGTCCCATTTCTGCATTTTACCTCATTTGGGGGGGTGGAAGGAAAGTGCTGAGTTTTGTTTTGTACCGGGGATCCCGGAGGTGGCCACCCAGAAAACTGTTTTTTCATTTTCATAGCCTTAATGCGAGGATCATGTTGGGGGAAATGGAGCATCCAAGCACTCATGTGAGAGATGGAGCCTTGATTTCCTAAGCCTCGGGGTCGAGGGGCACTAAGCAAACTGACTTCCCTCATCTTCCTCCTCCGCCCAAATTCGCGGCAACCTCTTTCCAAGGCAGGGACATCGGTAACGTTGGTGTCTAGAATACCTCCTCCTCCTCCTCCGCTTCCTCCGGCACAGCTTCAACACAGCCCTGACTTGCCTGAGATGATGCACCCTGAGAGCTGATGCGCCCCCGTGCACTAGCCCTGGACCCTGAACCCTGCCTAATAAAGCCCGATGAAATTGTGAAACTGTCGGCCTTGTGGATTTGATGGAGAGAAAGGCTCCGTGTCCGCATCTGTGTCCGTCTCCTCCTCCGTCCTGGCGGGACTTGTTGTTTCAGAGTGTCCAACGTCGTTCCAGAACTAAGATCACCACAATGCTCATGCTGACAAGGCATTGTCCGGCACTGACCATTTTGGTGGCTTCTTCAAAACTGGCAAGGATGGTGCAGAGCTCTTTCACCTGCCTCCACTCTCGTGGTTCAACCCCCAGGTTCCGCACCGCTGCTCGTCAGTCCATGTGTCACTTCATACTGCTTAATGGCATTGCGCTGTTTCCACAATCGCTGGAGCATGTGGAGGGTGGGAAATTTCCCGGTGTTGCCACGTCAACCCAAATTTGACGGTTGACGGGGAGGCCGAGTTGAAAGCTGCAATGCAGCCAGCGGGACGAAGCAGGGTGCGAACGGCGGAAGTGCGAACTTTGACTTCGAGCATTCCCAGCGGCATTTCCCGACCAGGTAGCTCTTTAGAAAATTTTTGGACGACAAGGTTCATGACATTGCCAGGCAAGGGGTGTGCTCCAGCCTACCGATCTTAAGGGCGGCCGCAGATTTCGCCCGTTATCGGGACACCACCTTGCCTGGCACAAGGTTCTTGGCACCCAGCCAGCGCTCGTCTCGTTGCGGAGACCATCCACAGCTCCTGACCTGTGGGGGACGGTCTCCAAGACAGAATAATTTTAACACGGCCTGGTTTCTCTGGGCACGTGATGCCACCAGAGGCCTTGGGGAAAGAGCCCTGCACCATCCCCGCAGGTTTTTAAGAGCGTGTGCCGAGCCTGAGAGCCACTGTCACCCCCAGAGACATCCCCTCCAGCTCACCCATGAGCTGTCACAGAGATATAGCGGCCTTGGCCGTGTTTGCTAGTCCATGTGTCGGTGGTCAGATGGACTTTTCAGGCCACAGATGCAGACAACGCGCTTGAAATTTTAGATGACACGTGGCTGGCCAGGGCAGGACGGCTTTTTCTGCAAAGAAATGCCTGCTCGCATTGGTATTGGGGGCAGGCAAGGCCTGACGTGGCGGGAAACCCCTCTGTGTCCATCAGACAGAAAGGCAACATTTCCAAGGCCAAAAGCCTGGCAATGCCGACATTCAGGCTTTTGGCTTTGGGATGGTTTGGGTTAAAGTGTTTCTTCTGCTCCCAAACCTGGAAGACAGAAGGCTGGCTGCTAGACTGGCCACTGTACGGTGTGCAGGTCGTCAAACTGGCGGAAGGAGAAGGGGTAGGATGGGTCTCTGTGGTGCTGGTGGTCTCGGGGGACGGTGGAGCTGAAGCGAG
>JAODAL010036253.1:0-41926 GCA_025379985.1 Phyllomedusa bahiana
TCGATTGCTCACTATCAAAAAAAATTTTAATCGATAGCGGCCGACAAACCGCCCTATCGATCGTTCTCGATAGCCAACGAAATCGTTTAAAACACAAAGGGAAAAAATTTTTTGCTGGCGGGTGGAGGGTTTCCCCTTTTTTATGGCCCCCTTCTTTCCCTATATCTTTTTCCTGGGGTACTATGCAGGCCCTAATCCTCTCTCTATTTTTCCCTTCTTACCCTTTGTTTAAAATTTTTTCCATTTTAAAACCCTTTAAATTTACAGTTTTCCCTTTTGGGGGTTTTTTCCTTCTCATGTTACTTTCTTTAACCTCCCCCCTACTCCCCCACCTATCCCCCATTTTTTTTTCCCTTTTTTTTTTTTTTTCCTTTCTCCCTATACTTCGCTAACAGTTTTTTTCTCGTTTCATTTGTTGTTTCCATTATGTGACCCCTTTTTTAAAAATTTGGGAAATTTCTACTTCCTCCATACTTTTTTCTCCTTAAAATGTTCTATCTTCTATTTTTAAATTTTTTTATATATTTATTAATTTATTTCTATATTTTAAAAAAATATATATTTATATATATATATATAAAAATTTTTAAAATATATATATATATTCATATGGTCTTTTTTTTTTTTTTCAGACATAACAAAGGAAAGGGAACCCCTTTTGGGCCCAAAAATATTTGTTAAGTAGGATTCCCTCGTTTTTTCTTTAATGCTTTTTACTAGAACCCTTTTGGGAAAGGAATAAATTTACTCTTTTCAAATAAAAAAATAGTTCTTGTTTTGCAATAAAAAAAAGGTTGGGGTTTAAAAGGTATTTGTTTCTTTTCAAATTGAAAAGGGTTGGTTATCCTTCCTTAAGCACCCTACTATTTACCTGAACCTACTACACAAGGTGTGCGGCATCCTTCCTACTACTATTGATGAATCAAGTTCTGACTTTGAAGATGACACAAAACCAAGTTTTTTTTCCCAGGATGACATGAACGATTTCGTAAGAAACTTGAATCTTCCCAAAGATGCCACTAAGTTACTTGGTTCAAAGGCTAAAAAAGCGGGAAATTTTATTGTTCCCCGGGGAAATGTCTTTCTCAGGCTCATACACATAAAAAGGGATTTTGGGTTTCCTTACTTCGCTGGGGAAAAAAATTTGGGTTTTTAATTGCATAAAAAGTCGAAGTTTTGAGGGGTTAAATTTAAAAAATCCCAATTTTATTAAAAAGGCGCAAGGGGCGTTTTTTTTTAATTATTTCAAAAAAAAAGTCTCAAAATTTTTTTAAAAATCCACAATAGCATTTTTTTTTAAAACGTTTTCCATCCCTTTTTCTCTTTCCCGGTACACTTAAAGGAAACCCACAGAAATTTTAAAATTGGTTTTTTCTTTCAACTTAATTTTAAAAACCAAAATTTTGGAAAAGTGTGGGGGGGTTTTTTGAATTTCTTGGTGCATGTTTTGCTTGGGCAACAAGGGGGTTTATAAAAAATACCCTTGTTTTATGTTTTTTCTGTGGAAAAAGTCGAAAAAATCACTGGCCCAAAAAAGATTTGGGCCGCTGGGGGTGCTCACAGTCGGGTAAAAAAAAGTTTCCCCCAAGAACCTTTAGTACCTCCCATAAAGTTCTTCTACCACTTCTCCCCATAAAATTGGGATTGTTTAAAACAAAAATTTGGGAAAAAAAAACTTCCAAGAGACCGGGGAATTCTTCAAATATTGGTTTAAACCCTGTTTTCCAAAATCTCTGGAGGCAAAATTTTTGGAAGGGGTATTTAAACAAAAACAGTTTTGAAGGCTTTTTGCTGATAAAGATTTTCAATAAAAAGATGGGAATCCCCAAAAAAAGGGGGGGTTCATTAAAAAAGATTGTAGGGGAAATTTTTAGAGAAATTTTTAGGCAATAAAAAAAGAAACCTGACTACAAAAAAATTTTTCGGGGGGAATGCTGAAAGTAGCCTGGGTTAGTTTGAAAGGCATTTCCCCCATTCCCCCCTTGACACTTTTTGGGAAAAAATTTGGGAAATAAAAGTGAAAAGCAAGGGGGAACGATTGCACCAGGGGCATGAAAGAGATTTGGGAAAAAGATATAGGGGAAAAAGGAGCATTACAAAGATGGCGACTACTTTTTGGGACGTTCAGAGAGACATTCCAAAATGTAATCACAAGCATAAATGTATAACGGGACCTCAAAGTTTAAAAAAAAATTGATTTTTAATGGTTTAATGGAAACTCATTTTTTGGGTTTAAAAATGAAATTTTAAAGAAAAAATTTTAAAAAAAAAAAAATTTTATAAGTCTTGGGGCCCCCCCTTTCCTTCGTCCAAATATTTGACAATTTATCCAAATAGTGGTCGCAAACTGTTTCAAAGCTTTACACCAGTAAAACAAAAAAAAACCATAAGGGGAATCGTTCCCTATTTTTTTCCAAGGTAGGGGGAAAAAAGTCATCGACATTTCTTTTACCAAGCCACAATATATTTAGCTATATTGGAGCAAAAAATAAACTGTTTTTCAAAACTAAACCTACACTTCTTACAAAAAAATTTGGGAAAATTTGGCTTTTGAAATTTAAAATTTCAGGAGAACTTAAAATGTCTTAATTTTTTTTTAATTTTCAGTAAAAAGAGGGCCCTTTTCTTCCCCCCAGGGTGCAAAATGGCCAAAAAATTCATGTTTCAGGGACTTTGACACAAAATTGCGATTTCTAACAAGGGAATTAATGTCAAAAAATTCCCCAAAAGTTTTTCTTGATCCCCAATTGCCAAAAAATTTAGGGGGGTCAATAATTTAAATTGGGATTTAAAAAAAATCCTCCTTATCTTACTTTTTCACATTTTTGATACCAAAGAAAACCCAAGGGCACAAACCCTTTCCCAAAAGAGCAAAAGTGCCTTGGGCCTTGGGAAGACTTCAAGCAAATGCTGAAAATGGAAGTAGCCCCTAAGCTTAAGTGTAAAAGGGGCGTTCCGAAAACAGGTTTTTCAAAGAAAAAATAGATATGGGGGAAAGTCACAGAAAGGCAAAGGGAAAAAGGGGCGTTTCCCTTTTTTCACAGAAAGGGTGAAGGGTGGGACAAACTCCAGGCAATTTTTTAAGGGAGGTTTAGAGGGAAACCAAGTGTCCATTTCAGAACATTCATAACCAGTTACATTTGCAATTTGGGCCCCGTGCTAATGAACGGGAAAAGGGGATCTGATCACCACCACCGCCCCAGGCAAACATCGTCTTGCATGGGCAGGGAGGTTTTTTTTCACTAAACGAGGGGGGGCCAGGGGCTCCTCCCTGCTGTTTTGTGATGAAAAGGTTTTAACCACTCTGACCCCGAAAAAGATGGCCGTAAGGATCTTGGGGGTGCAAAAAAGAGCGCTACGCAGGGGCAGGTAATTTCGGGGCTTTTAAAAACCAGATTTAAAATTGCTTGAGAAAGGGGGCATTTCCCTTGGGCCCTTAAAACGTTTGCACATTTTGCGGCAAAGGTTTGGGGGGGGGGCCAGTTTTTCTTGGGACCATGTGGAAAAAAAATTGGGGTTTTTTTGATTTCCCTTGGAAAATGGTTCCCATAAAACCCCATGTAAAATCACTAAATTTTTGGGATCTTTTTTTTGAAAGAAATATTTATTAAAGTTTTTTTTAAATACAGTTTGAACAGATTAAAAAGAATGAATCACTTGTTTTGCAATATTAAATTGGGCTATCACATATACTGTAATTGTGATAAGGAGAGCATAAAGGAAGCTCTTTTGGATATGTGTAGTTATACTGGGCTTAAGTTTTTGCAATGGAGTATATTCAAAGTATCAATTTACAGCAGCTCTATGCACATAGAAGCCTGTGAACAGGAGCAGACCCATTGACTTCTATGGGAGAGTTTTCTAAGCATGATCTGTGATCTGGGAAGAAGTCAGTGTGCCATGAGGAGGAGCTGTGACTATCTCCTATTGTAACAGGTGGATCCTGTGTTATCTATACACATTGGTGTCACCTTTCAGTGTGGTCCTGCTTCTACTGATAATGAAGAGACTCCTGAAAGGCTCTCACTACAGAACAGGAAGTGTCAGACTATTTTTAGGCTTAATGGCTACTGTGAAAACTGCAGGATTTCAGAATTTTCCAAAAATACTAAAAGTGACATGGGAAATGGAAAAAAGACAACCAAAAATTCTAAAAATATTTGTTTAACATAAAAACAAGAGTTAAACAAGGTCATATTCTGATAACACTGTAATTTTCTTGGTTCTTCCTCTATGTGTGGTCACTCCAAGACTTAGGGCAACATATATGAATGGGGCTGCGCCATTTTTTTGCTATACCTTGCAGCAAAAAACTGTCAGAAACCTGTTCTATGGATGTATGAATTGTCGAACGCCAAAACTTGCACAAGGCATGGCACTTTTGAATGCGCCAAAGCTATGTGCCAACGATGAGCTATGCACCAAAGATATGAGACAAAGCTATGCTCTGAGGCAAAGATATGAGACAAAGATATAAGACAAAGTTATGAGGCAAAGATATAAGAAAAAGATATGCTATGAGACAAAACTATGAGACAAAGATATGCACCAAAGATATGGTATTCTATACTGTGCTATGCAAGGCAGAGAACATGCCAGGTTTATGAACCCACATACGACAGGTTCATACATACTGTCACATTCTATACTCCTCTATATTGATTTAGAACTGGCGTGTCACTGCCAAGTTTCATACATGTCGCCCATCATGTCTTAATGTTATTAAAGGTCACAGAGAATTTTACATTTCTTTTCAGGTTGAATGGCTTCAGACAGTCCATCAAGGGAAGATACCAATTACCAGGGAAGAGCTTAAGGGCCTATTGAAGTTTTCTCCAGTCAGAATGAACTCGTCTGATGTCATCACTGCTCCTCTCACTCTTAGAAATTCTTTACTCACTGAGCCAGAAATGTGTAAATGGTCTTGTGTGGTGAAGAAGCGCTAAGTGCCAAAGTCAATACCAGTGAGACTGTGTTAAAGTTGAAAGAAATCAATAAGCTTCAGTATTAATATTTAGATCTGTTTATGATGAAGGTCAAACTGTGGTAAAGCAGGATAATGCAATATTTCATTAACCAATCAATGACCAGGGGGCCCTAATAATTACCCAAGGGGAGTACCATTTTGGTCACTTACAAAAAGTTACATTGTCTTGCAGCACAATACTGAGATTCAATTAAACTGTAACCTAAACTGTTTTTGTGTTCAATAAAAATTGATCAAAATTTTAGAAAGTAAGCTTTTCTGGATTTTAATATAAAGTGGTCCTTCAACATACAATATTAATTGGCTCTGGGATGGGCACTGATCGTTGAAACCATAACTCCATGGAAAACTACAGCAGGTATGGAAAGTATTTAAACCCCTTTACATTTTTCACTCTTTGTTTCATTGCAGCCATTTGGTAAGATCCAAAAAGTGAATTTTTTGCTCATTAATGTACACTCTGCCCCCTCCACCTCTCCCATCTTGAAAGAAAAAAAACAGAAATTTAGATATTTTTGCTAATTTATTAAACAAGAAAAACTGAAATATCACATGGTCTTAAAGGGATTTTGCCACAATCTCATTTCATACCTCCTGCATCCAGCTCTTCAGCTCTGTGTGCTCAGAAGGGGGCTTGTGTGATTTGTTTGAATTGCATATCATGTGACCCAGCAGGATGACATCACCAGGCCTTTCCTCTCTCTAGTCAAAGAAAGGTCTGTTTATGTGTAGAACTGTAAGTAGCTACATTGTAGCTCAGAGGTAAAAGTTTTGCCTCCAGGCACAAGGGTCCTCGGTTCAAATCCCTGCAGGAACCAAACCTGTGGATTTTATTTACCTGTTTGAGGTTTGTTTTTTTAATTTATTTGCACTGTTTGACTAGTTACTAAGGAGTACAGAGGACGGGAGTAGAGTGACAGCATTTGGGATTTGAACACTCAGTAGCTGCCTGAGAGGAGAGGTGATGTCTGAGTATGTGCGACCAGGACTGAGGAGCTCTCGGCCCTGGTCATATCCCCTGGAGATGAGCCGTAAACAATGGATCACTAAAGGAGCAGCTAAAACAAAAACGGTGCAGAATTTTTAATAATGATGAAGGGTGAAAATGTTTATTATTTAATTTACAAACTTCCCACGTCAATTTTACTTTCGTGGCAAAACCCCTATAAGTATTCAGACCCTTTGCTCAGTATTGAGTTGAAGCACCCTTTTGAGCTAGTACAGTCATGAGCCTTCTTGGGAATGATGCACCAAGTGCCATTCTCTGCCATTCTTCCTTGCAGATCCTCTCCAGTTCCCTCAGGTTGGAGGGTGAACGTTGGTGGACAGCCATTTTCAAGTCTCTCCAGAGATGCTCAATTGGGTTTAGGTCAGGGCTCTGGCTGGGCCAGTCAAGACTGGGCACAGAGCTGTTCTGAGGCCACTGCTGTGTTATTTTAACTGTGTGTTTAGGGTCCTTGTCTGGTTGGAAGAGGAACCATTGGCCCAGTCTGAGGTCCAGAGCACTCAGAAAGAGGTTTTCATCAGGATATCTCTGTACTTGACCGCATTCATCTTTCCTTCAATTGCAACCAGTCGTCCTGTCCCTGCATCTGAAAAACACCCCCATAGCATGATGCTGCCACCACCATGTGTCTTTGTTAGGTTTGTATTGGGCAGTGGATGAGAAGTGCCTTGTTTTCTCAACACATAACGCTTACAATTAACACCAAAAAGTTCAGTCTTTGTCTCGTCAGAGCAGAGAATCTTATTTCTCATAGTCTGGGAGTCCTTCGTGTGTTTTTTTTGCAAACTGTATGTCTTGCACTAAGGAGAGGCTTTTGTCGGCCACACTCTGCCATAAAGCCCCGACTGGTGGAGGCGGCAGTGATAGTTGACTTTGTGGAACTGTCTCCCATCGCCCTATGGCATCTCTGGAGCTCAGCCACAGTGATCTTGGGGTTCTTCTTTTCCTCTCAACAAGCCTCTTCTCCCACGATTGCTTAGTTTGGCTGGACGTCCAGGTCGAGGAAGAGTTGTGGTCGTCCCAAACTTATGGAGGCCACTGTGCTCTAAGGAACCTTGAGTGCTGAGGAAATTCTTTTATAACCTTGGCCAGATCTGTGCCTTGCCACAATTTTGTCTCTGAGCAAATTGGGCAGTTCCTTAGACCTCATGATTCCTATGTGCTCTGACATGCACTGTGAGCTGTGAGGTCTTATATAGACAGGTGTGTGCCTTTCCTAATCAAGTCCAATCAGTTTAATTAAACACAGCTGGACTCCAATGAAGGAGTAGAATCATCTCAAGGAGGATCAGAAGGAAATGGACAGCATGTGTGTTAAATATGAGTGTCACAGCAAAGGTTCTGAATACTTATGACCATGTTATATTTCAGTTTTTCTTCTTTAATATTTTTTTTCCCTTCAAGATGGGGGGGCAGAGTGTACATTAATGAGCAAAAAAATGAACTTTGTTGATCTTACCAAATGGCTGCAAAGAAAGAAAGAGTGAAAAATTTAAAGGAGTCTGAATACTTTCCGTTCCCACTGAAATTGGTTCTAAGGTCTTAAAATGTCACCAGTGTAATGCAACAAGAAGATTAACAGCAATTCTTTATATATAACAACAAAAAGAGCTGCTGGAAGCTGGAAATCACTTTCAATGTTGAGAACAGCAGCTTCATTGGGTCATGGACTTTATACACAGTGTACCAATAAAGAAGAAGATGTGGCCCTTACCTGGTGCCCAAAGGAGCCGCTCACCCTGGCACATGCAAGAGCAGTAAAGAGTATGTAGTAGCACTGTACTGTAGAGATAGTAGTGTAGTGTTACTAGACCGACAATCACTGCACCAATACATGTAAGAGTAGTACAGGACATGTAGTACTGCACTTTACTGTAGAGAGGCGCTATAGACAGCCAATCACTGCATGCACCTCACTAATACATGTAAAAGTAGTACAGGACATGTAGTACTTCACTGTTCTGTAGATTTGTGATATTAGACTGTCAATCACTGCATGCAACTCACTAATACAGGAAAAAGCAGTACAGGACATATAGTACCGCACTTTACTTTAGAGAGGTGCTTTCTCTAGGTCTGCTTAGACTGTATCTAGTTTGCAAGCCATCCATTCCTGTATCCTGTCTGCTGGCCATCCGTTCCTGTATCCTGTCTGCTGGCCATCCGTTCCTGTATCCAGTCTGCTGGCCATCCGTTCCTGTATCCAGTCTGCTGGCCATCCGTTGCTGTATCCAGTCTGGTGGCCGTCCGTTGCTGTATCCAGTCTGGTGGCCGTCCGTTGCTGGATCCAGTCTGGTGGCCGTCCGTTGCTGGATCCAGTCTGGTGGCCGTCCGTTGCTGGATCCAGTCTGGTGGCCGTCCGTTCCTGGATCCAGTCTGGTGGCCGTCCGTTCCCGGAGCCAGTCTGGTCGCCGTCCGTCCTGGATCCAGTCTGGTGGCCGTCCGTTCCTGGATCCAGTCTGGTGGCCGTCCGTTCCTGGATCCAGTCTGCTGGCCTTCCGTTCCTGTATCCTGTCTGCTGGCCATCCGTTCCTGTATCCTGTCTGCTGGCCATCCATTCCTGTATTAGGTCTGCTGTTCATCCATTCCTGTATCCTGTCTGCTGGCCATCCGTTCCTGTATAATGTCTGCTGGCCATCCATTCATGTATCCTGTCTGCTGGACATCCGTTCCTGTATCCAGTCTCCTGGCCATCCGTTCCTGTATCCGGTCTGCTGGCCATCCATTCCTGTATTAGGTCTGCTGTTCATCCGTTCCTGTGTCCTGTCTGCCGGCCATCCGTTCCTGTGTCCTGTCTGCTGGCCTTCCGTTCCTGTGTCCTGTCTGCCGGCCATCCGTTCCTGTATCCAGTCTGCCGGCCATCCGTTCCTGTGTCCTGTCTGCTGGCCATCCGTTCCTGTATCCAGTCTGCTGGCCATCCGTTCCTGTATCCTGTCTGCTGGCCATCCGTTCCTGTATCCTGTCTGCTGGCCATCCGTTCCTGTATCCTGTCTGCTGGCCATCCGTTCCTGTATCCAGTCTGCTGGCCATCCGTTCCTGTATCCTGTCTGCTGGCCATCCGTTCCTGTATCCTGTCTGCTGGCCATCCGTTCCTGTATTAGTTCTGCTGGCCATCCGTTCCTGTATCCAGTCTGCTGGCCATCCTTTCCTGTATCCATTCTGCTGGTCATCCTTTCCTGTATCCAGTCTGCTGGCCATCCTTTCCTGTATCCATTCTGCTGGCTATCCTTTCCTGTATCCAGTCTGCTGGCCATCCTTTCCTGTATCCAGTATGCCGGCCATCCGTTCCTGTGTCCTGTCTGCTGGCCATCCGTTCCTGTATCCTGTCTGCTGGCCATCCGTTCCTGTATCCAGTATGCTGGCCATCCGTTCCTGAATCCAGTCTGCTGGCCATCCGTTCCTGTATACAGTATGCTGGGCATCCGTTCCTGTGTCCAGTCTGCTGGCCATCCGTTCCTGTATCCTGTCTGCTGGCCATCCGTTCCTGTGTCCTGTCTCCTGGACATCCGTTCCTGTTTCCAGTCTGCTGGCCATCCGTTCCTGTATCCAGTCTGCTGGCCATCCGTTGCTGTTTCCAGTCTGCTGGCCATCCGTTCCTGTATCCTGTCTGCTGGCCATCCGTTCCTGTGTCCTGTCTGCTGGACATCCGTTCCTGTATCCAGTCTGCTGGCCATCCGTTCCTGTATCCTGTCTGCTGGCCATCCGTTCCTGTGTCCTGTCTCCTGGACATCCGTTCCTGTATCCTGTATGCTGGCCATCCATTCCTGTATCCAGTCTGCTGGCCATCCGTTCCTGTGTCCAGTCTGCTGCCATCCATTCCTGTATCCAGTGTGCTGGCCATCCAATCCTGTATCCTGTCTGCGGGCCAGCCCTTCCTGTATCCTGTCTGCTGGCCAGCCTTTCCTGTATTCGGTCTGCTGTTCATCCATTCCTGTATTAGGTCTACTGGCCATCCGTTCCTGTATCCTGTCTGCTGGCCATCCGTTCCTGTATCCTGTCTGCTGGCCATCCGTTCCTGTATCCTGGCTGCTGGCCATCCGTTCCTGTATCCAGTCTGCTGTTCATCCGTTGCTGTATCCTGTCTGCTGGCCATCCGTTCCTGTATCCTGTCTGCTGGCCATCCGTTCCTGTATCCGGTCTGCTGGCCATCCGTTCCTGTATCCTGTCTGCTGGCCATCCGTTCCTGTATCCAGTCTGCTGGCCATCCGTTCCTGTATCCTGTCTGCTGGCCATCCGTTCCTGTATCCTGTCTGCTGGCCATCCGTTCCTGTATCCGGTCTTCTGGCCATCCGTTCCTGTATCCGGTCTGCTGGCCATCCGTTCCTGTATCCGGTCTGCTGGCCATCCGTTCCTGTATCCTGTCTGCTGGCCATCCGTTCCTGTATCCTGTCTGCTGGACATCCGTTCCTGTGTCCTGTCTGCTGGCCATCCGTTCCTGTATCGTCTGCTGGCCCACCGTTCCTGTATCCAGTCTGCTGGCCATCCGCTTTGTGTCTGTTGCTGGCTATCCGTTCCTGTATCCAGTCAGCTGGCCATCCTTTCCTGTATCCAGTCTGCTGGCCATCCTTTCCTGTATCCAGTCTGCTGGCCATCCTTTCCTGTATCCAGTCTGCTGGCCATCCTTTCCTGTATCCAGTCTGCTGGCCATCCTTTCCTGTATCCAGTCTGCTGGCCATCCTTTCCTGTATCCTCTCTGCTGGCCATCCGTTCCTGTATCCAGTCTGCTGGCCATCCGTTCCTGTATCCTGTCTGCTGGCCATCCTTTCCTGTATCCAGTCTGCTGGCCATCCTTTCCTGTATCCAGTCTGCTGGCCATCCTTTCCTGTATCCAGTCTGCTGGCCATCCGTTCCTGTATCCTGTCTGCTAGCCATCCGTTCCTGTATCCTGTCTGCTGGCCATATATTCCTGTATTAGGTCCGCTGGACATCCATTCCTGTATCCAGTCTCCTGGCCATCCGTTCCTGTATTAGGGCTGCTGGCCATACTTCCTGTATCTGTCCCTGGACCATCCGTTCCTGTATCCAGTCTGCTGGCCATCCGTTCCTGTATCCTGTCTGCTGGCCATCCGTTCCTGTATCCTGTCTTCTGGCCATCCGTTCCTGTATCCTGTCTGCTGGCCATCCGTTCCTGTATCCTGTCTGCTGGCCATCCGTTCCTGTATCCTGTCTGCTGGCCATCCGTTCCTGTATCCTGTCTGATGGCCATCCGTTCCTGTATCCAGTCTCCTGGCCATCCGTTCCTGTGTCCTGTCTCCTGGCCATCCGTTCCTGTGTCCTGTCTGCTGGCCATCCGTTCCTGTATCCTCTCTGCTGGCAATCCGTTCCTGTATCCAGTCTGCTGGCCATCCGTTCCTTTGTCCTGTCTGCTGGCCATCCGTTCCTGTATCCAGTCTGCTGGCCATCCGTTCCTGTGTATCCTGTCTCCTGGCCATCCGTTCCTGTGTCCTGTCTGCTGGCCATCCGTTCCTGTATCCTGTCCGCTGGACATCCGTTCCTGTATCCTGTCTGCTGGCCATCCGTTCCTGTATCCAGTCTGCTGGCCATCCATTCCTGTGTCCTGTCTGCTGGCCATCCGTTCCTGTGTCCTGTCTGCTGGCCATCCGTTCCTGTATCCAGTCTGCTGGCCATCCATTCCTGTATCCAGTCTCCTGGCCATCCGTTCCTGTATCCAGTCTGCTGGCCATCCGTTCCTGTATCCCTGCTCCGTGGTTCTGCCTGCAGTTTCTCTAATGTTACTCCTGGTGCAAGTCTGCTTATTTGTTTTGTTTTAAACTTTTTGCCCCTCACGTCCCCTTGGATCCATTACCTTGTTTTGGTTTTTAAGGACTATTTGCATTTTAGTGTGTGTTTTCACCCCACTGCAATAATATCTATTGAATGAATGTTACAACAGGAGCATAAAACAAGGATGAGGGCCCATTGCCACACAATAAAAACAAAGACACATTTACCTAGGACTAAATAATTTTGCAGCCCAGGACACAATGAAGAAAATCTGAAAGTTATTCTATCAAAAGGTACATTAAAATCCCCAAGTGACAGATGGGTCTGGGAACATAATTTACGACAGTCTCACACATTTGTGACAAGGATTTATGTCATCTACAGCATCTAAGAAATCTGGTCAGGTCTGTGAACATTGATGTAGAGAGATAAGAAACCTTAGCAGGATTTATCCAGTTTAGTTTTTATTCCACTTTTTTGTATTTTTTGTTTGTATACAGTATCTCACAAAAGTAAGTACACCCCTCACATTTATGTAAATATTGTATTATATCTTTTCATGGGACAACACTGAAGATAAGACACTTTGATACAATGTAAAGTAGTCAGCTTGTGTACAGCTTGTATAACAGTATAAATTTGGTATGCCCTCAAAAACTTAATACACAGCCATCAATGTCTAAACCGCTGGCAACAAAAGTGAGTACACCTTTTGCCACTCATTTGCCATTTTCTCTCCCCGGAGTCATGTGACTCGTTAGTGTTACAAGGACTCGGGTGTGAATGAGGACCAGGTGCATTCAATTTATCTCACTAGTCACTGGAAGTTCAAGATGGAATCTTGGCAATGAAAAAAATAATATAAAAAAGAATTGTTGCTCTACATAAAGATGGTCTATTCTATGAGAAGATTGCCAAGACCCTGAAATTGAGCTGCAGCACGGTAGCAAAGACTATACAGTGGTTTAACAAGACAGGTTCCACTCAGAACAGGCCTTCCCAATGTCGAACAAAAAAGCTGAATGCACGTGCTCAGCGTCATATCCAGAGATGAGTTCTGGCAGCATTGCTGCAGAGGTTAAAGGGGTGGGGTCAGTCTGTCAGTGCTCAGACCATACACCGCACAATGCATCAAATTGATCTGCATGGCTGTCGTCCCAGAAAGAAGCCTCTTCTAATGGTGATGGACAACAATGTCTGCAAACAGCTGAAGATAAGCAAACTAAGGACAAAGGTTACTGGAACAATGTCCTGTGGTCTGATGAGACCAAGAAAAATGTATTTGGTTCAGATGGTGTCAAACATGTGTGGTGGCAACCAGGTGAGGAGTACAAAGACAAGTGTGTCTTACCTACAGAAAAAAATAAAACCACAGAAAAAATAGGACATAAATTACCAAAAACTACAAAGCTACAATTACTGCTCAATGGCTGAAAGATACACTGAGTCCCAGCAGCAGGCGTCTCTGGCCCATATGCTGCATGGGAAAGATATAGCAGGTGCTGGATATTAATGAGCAAATGCTCTAGATACCAGTTCACACCAGCATGCAAAAAAGCCACATTATAACACATAGGTAGACAGCACAAATGCAACAATACCGATGAAATTGCATAAAGATAAGGCGATACAAAGGGTAATGCCATTTATACAGGTACACCATGCTGGGTTACAGACAATAATGCCCATGATATTCAAATGGGCAGGCTGCCCAACACTTAAAGGGTGTCCTGCGCAAAATAATTGTACCCTAAGCTTCCCAGTGTTTTAGTGCAAAAAAACTATAAAATTCTGGAAAAATATCAAGTATGAGGTATTAGTTGATACGGTAGCTACAGTAGGCAAGCTTGCAAGCCCCAGCAAGGCTCTTCATTTCTTGCGAGTCACTACACTATCAAAAAATTTAATAGTGTAGGGACTCGTTCGCTGTGGGTTATAAATGACATAACCTAACTATGTGGGTTAGTACAATTACAACAAGATCATATCTGTTTCATATAGTTTTTTATGTTTTACTGTTTTTATCCAATCCATATACTTTTGTAAAAAATTGTGTTTTTATGTTGTCATAGTCCATCAGTCATAACTTTCTTTATTTTTCTATATACGGAGCTGTATAAAGGCTTGTTTTTTGTGGGATGAGTTGACATTTTCATTCGTACCATTTTGAGGTTAACATGATGCTTTGATCACTTTTAATCAAGGATCTTGGGAACAGCAGGAGGAGTAAAATAAAGTAATCCTGGTAGTTTTTTATGTTGTACAGTGGTTACTGTGTGGTATAAATGACATGTTGGCAATTTCAACAAGAAAACACTCCAGCACTCGTGCTCGGGATAAAGTGAAAAAATGCTTAAAAACGCACTTTTATTAGTAGATATTTAAAATCATCGCATAAAAGCAAAAAATGAGCTGAACACTGACACATTTCGAGCCTGGTAATCGACTCTTAGTCGTAACAAACAAACATCAGCTACAAACAACATTAAATCTAGATTTAAGTAGATTTAATGTTGTTTGTAGCTGATGTTTGTTTGTTACGACTAAGGCCATGTTCACACGGCTTAAAATGGGCCGTATTTCGGTCCGTAATTACGCGCCGAAGTGCGCCAATTACGGGCCGAAAATGGCCCATTCATTACGGTAATTCACAGTTCTCACAGAGAACTATGGATGATGTCTCCTCTCCCGCCGCCGGGCGGACGCCTTTAAGCATGGACTGTCTATGGGCCGGCGAAGGGCCGGCCCCCCGCTCACTCCCCCCTCCCCCCGCCCCCGTCCACACGGCGTAATTGCGGGGCGAAATTACGCCCCGCAGTTAAGCCGTGTGAACCTAGCCTAAGAGCCGATCACCAGGCTCGAAACATGTCAGTGTTCAGCTCATTTTTTGCTTTTATGCGATGATTTTAAATATCTACTAATAAAAGTGCGTTTTTAAGCATTTTTTCACTTTATCCCGAGCACGAGTGCTGGAGTGCTTTTTTGTTGAAATTGCCTACTGCTTCTGGAGTATCTACAGCCGGGTACCCACCTCCTTATTTGCCCCGTGTGTGGATGGATCTGATGCGGATTCCTAACGGTGAGCGTTAACCTGAATCTTTTTTGTATGTTTATATAAATGACATGTTAACTTTACTCAGTAGGTAGATACGATTACAGCGATACCCATTTTTTTTTAGGTTTTACTGCTTTTACACAATAAAAACACTTATTTAAAAGAGAAATTAGTTTTTGTATCACCAGAGTCTGAGAGCCATAACTTTTTTTTTTATATTTCTGTGTACAGAGCTGTATAGGGGCTTGTTTTTTGCAGGATGAGTTGATGTTTCTATTGGTATCCTTTTTGTGGACACATGACTTTTTGATCGCCTTTCAATCCATTTTTTTGAGAGGCAAGATGAAATAAATACAGCAATCTTGGAAGTGTGTTCTACTTTTATTTTTATACAAGACATGTTAGTTTTACTCTGTGGGCAATACGATTAAAGCGATATCCAATTTATTTATTTTTTTATGTTGTAGCATATTTTTATCGTGTGAAACAATATTTATATGCTGTTACATCTGGTAGCCATGACTTTTTTATTTTTCCGTGTACAGAGCTGTGTAAGGTTTTTTTTGCGAGATGAACTGACATTGGTACCACTTTAGGGCTTACATGACTTTTTGATTGCATTTTATTCCCTTTTATGTTCAGAGGGATAAACAAAATCACAATTCTACTATTGGTTTTTATTGATTTATTTTTCTTTGCCGCTCATCGTGTGGGTTAAAGAACATGATGGCTTTATAAGTGACATTACCAAATATGGTAACTTTTTTTTATTTCTGATTGTTTTTGGGATGATTGGCATTTGTAATGGGGAGAGGGTGGTATACATGTTTTACTTTTTTTGTGCGTTTTTTTCAAATTTTTCATTTTTTTCATTTATTTATTGTTTTACATGTTATTAACTTTTTTTTACTTGTCGCCACAGGGGACTGTATTAGCAACTGTCAATCATCATGCTCAGCCAAGTTCTCCAACATGGCCGGGTATGGTGACATCACAGACAAACTGGGAGCCTTTGTTAGATTTACAAGGTGTCATGGAGACCATCGCACCCTGCAATGGCGCAGCAGGATGCTGATGGAGTCAGAGGCATCTAAGGCCATGTCTACACGGGACTGGTTTACAGTTGGATTTTAAAGTGGATTCAGTATTTAGAATTCGCAAAAATCCCCATAGACATGTAGTCTACACAGCTCGGATTTTCTGAGATGGGATTTCAAAACCGATAGTTTTGAAAAAAACTTAGAACATGTTCTACAATCTACAAGAAAACGGTGGATTATAGTACTGTTCAATTGAATAGGGCACCCAAAATCCAAAAACCGTGGCAAAAAGCCACAACAAAAAACGGGGAAAAAACGAAAACCGAGGGTAAAATAACGGTTGGACTCTAATTAGAATCCGACCAGTATTTTGCCCTCTGCTGTATAGACAAAGCCTTAGGGATTAATTGGCTGCCACCAGAGTACACTCCTGTCCCTGCTGGTAGTGAATGTAGCAAACTGTAATATTCAGCTGGTTCCATGCAGCGATTGTGCGGGCATATAAGCCTATACAATACATGGAAACCTCTAAAGAAGCATTATGCTATCTATCATACATGAAAAAAACGTTGAGATTCTTAGTTCCCACGTTTTGATCAAAAAATGTTTAAGCCATCCCCGGCTAACAACGGGATCTAAAGGCAGGTGGTCCTACACTATCTTTACCTCTCAATAGAGCAAAATTCAGGCCTCTCATTGGGTCAACCGACCTCAATAATCCAGAGATAAAAATAAAAAAACACCAACATTGCAAGCATACTGCACTTATATAACAGCCTGTGGAGGTGGCCGCATATAAGCCTGCACGAGGTCCTGGACATACCCATATGTCCAATAAAGAGAAAAGCCTCCCACATTACCTCCAATGTTGGGAAATTGGAAAACATTTTTAGCATTGTGGCCTGTTTTTTTTGTGGTTATTTAATTTTTTTTAACCAGTTCCTGACCAGGCCGCTTCCCCCCTTTCCTGACCAGGCACATTTTTCTTTTTGAACGCTATAACGCTTTCTCACACTCGTTTATCCTTCTTCTTTTTTTCAACATCTTTCTGTGATGTAATGCTATAGTTTTATGTCACTTTTACAAAATTCTTTTAAAATAATATGCTGGAAAAAAATTATAAAAAACTTTGTTTTTCACATTTAAAAAAAATAAAATTTAAACTGCAAAAGTGGTGCTAAAATACGTTTTGTCACTTTTTCATCACAGACATTTAAATCTTGATGATTTAGGGGGACATGTCTGAAAACTGTCTTGGTGTAAGACTTTTCTTGTTGCCCATAGCAACCAATCAGGGTTCCCCTTTCATTTCTTCATAGCACTATATGAAATGAAAGGGGCGCTCTGATTGGTTGCTATGGGCAAGAAGAAAAGTCTTAGACCAAGACAGTTTTCAGACATGTCCCCCTAAATCATCAAGATTTAAATGTCTGTGATGAAAAAGTGACAAACGTATTTAAGCACCACTCTTGCAGTTTAAATTTTTCCCCATAAAAACATGTTTTCAGACATGTCTCCCATAGAGTTTTTAAGTCATCGGGGCGGGGCTAAAAATTGCAATTTGGGTTGTGAATTTTAATAATAATTTATTTTGCGTGTGCGTATTTTAAATTATTTTATTTTACATATTGTGTCCCCCATAGGGTAAGAAAAAGACCTTTGGAGGCATTTTTTCCCCATTATTAGGGTTGGCATATTAGTCATAGTCACAGGGGAATCCATTCCCTGTACTGACTGCAGAGCTGATCTGGGGACGATAAGACCCAGGAGCTCAGGCACTTACTGGGCCCCGGCAGTAATGTGACTGCAGTGCTGGGAAGCAGAAAGCCACGAGGTGCAGCAGCTGCACAATTAGTTCCAGGACGTCTATGCAGAGATAACTTTCCACCGCCCGGGCGGTCAGCAAGGAGTTCATTTCATTCTAACTGGCCTGAACAAGTTTAGCCTTGGCCACATTTGAGCTTCACATTGTCAACGTCAACCGTGTTGTAGGCAAATGAACGCCTGTTCTCATCTATAGAACAAAAAGTGCGCACATCACATGCATAATCAGCAATTGTGATTTTGTGAATCAGGTCATAAATGCCTTTATTTTGAGAGAATGAACACGAGGAAAACCTTTTTCTGATAAAGGGGGATTGTCAGATCCTGGAGGAAAAACAGTTTCCATGTATGACACTTAGCACAAGAAGGGATTTGTACTCTGTAGCCCGAGGCTCTTATTTAAACTATTGACAGTAGTTGGAGTGAGGAGCTCACATATGACTTTAAGATGACCGCAGGGAAATTTTCAATGGACAGTAAAAAGAAGACACTTAGATTTATTTACTTAAACATAACATTATTGTGTGTCACATAAAACCTTTATCAAAGACCCATTAGTCTCTGAATGTATAAATTAATGAAGCACATGAAATGGGTCAATAGTTGCAGAAACAAAAATGGTATTGTTGTGTTTGGTTGTTATATTTCTTGTATAACTTACTTGTAAATCTTTTTGACTTATTTTCATTCTGTTATAGGTAAAGTTTTTTTTTATCTAATTACTTTCACAAATCTGCATTCATAAACGCCTTCCTTTTTAACTTCACCAATTAACTCCTTAACGACCGCCCACTGTCTTTTGACATCGGGCATTTCAGGTCGTTCGCCTGCAGCGACATCTTTTGACGTCGCTGCAGACATCGGAGTTTGCGGCTCTGGGCGCCGCAGCAGTGCTGGGAACGGGGCTGTACTACACATCCCAGTTCCCAGCACAGCTTCTGCAAGCGGGGAAACCTCCTGCAAGCAGCGGTTTCAAACTCTCCGTGTGCTTTAACTCTTTTATTGCCGCGGTTCGTCACCGCAGCGCAATCAAAGGTTTCCCTGCTCTGTCAGGTAATCGGGACATTCGGTGACCTGACAGAGCCCAGGGAACGACTGCACAGTCAGTCCTGGGGACCTAGAGTAGCTCCAGGGCTGTCTGTGTAACAAACCAGCGATCAGGGCAGACTGTGTGCTGCCCTGATCACTGCCTGTGTCAAACTGACACAGATTACAATGTATTAGCTTATATGAATACATTGCTAAGTGTAAAAAAAAAAAGTAACACAGTTCTCCCTTGATGGGATTTTTAAAAAAGTAAAAAACATAGAGTGTAAAAAATAAATAAATAAATAATAAAAATTAATTTTTAATAAAAAATAATTGGGCATACATTATATACACAAAAGAAACCTACACCTATTAGGTATTCCCACAACCGTAATAACTTGTAGACTCTATCTCACAAGTTATTAAGTGTCAGATGTGAATGGTGTAAAAAAAATTGTTAAAAAAACAAAAATACATTTAAAAAATTGAAAAAAAATCTGCAATTATTTATAGGTGAACTTGAACTATACCCCCATAAAGTAAAACTCGTCTCGAATAAAACGATGCCTCATACAACTGCGTCATGGAAAAAATAAAAAAGTTACAACTGTTGAAACACAAGGAGGCGAAAACTAAAAAAATGTGCTGGACATTAACTACTTTTCAGGCGTTCGGCTTAAGGGGTTCATCTTTTAGAGTCTCTTAAACTCAGAACACTTTCTTGCTTCACCCTCTTCCTGTTGGTGTCCCTCAAAGGTTAGTCTAACTATTCTAAGCCCGGGACAGCTCAACGAATTCGAACTTTCAGTACCACTTCAACACCGATGACACTCAAATTTACCTCTATGGCCTGATCGGACGAAGCAGAGTATCCTGCCCAGGTCAGATCTCTGCTAGCTGGGACCTTACGAGAATGAGGAGGGTGGCACTTACGTTCTCCCCATTCACTTCTGTGGGAGCTCCCAAATATAGAAGTGAACGAGGAGCCAGATCCTCCTCCTAATTTCTAAAACTCAACATGGAAAAAGTGGAGTACATCATTCTTGCCCCATTCCACTCAACTCATTTATCAGATCTGTCTTGGACAATGGCTCCATGCTTTCTGTAGTCACACAAGTATGTGTGTTAGATCCAAGTCCGACACATATACTGCGATTTTTTAAGTGTATGCACGTCCTGAGCTATAAGCATGCCTTGAGACTCTGGCCCACCAAGAATTTACTGTTAGGATCACTAGTAGTAGATCCACTGAACCACCGCAAGTGGTGGTGTAAGCCGCATCAGGGAGTGGAGTCTAATGGGCCCCTGGTTTTCAACGAAGTCCGCCGCAGGGCAGGTTGGACTTTCTGTGGCAAGAGAACCCCTGACATAGCCGAGGTGTAGCAAGGTACAGAATCGCATGGCAGGTTCATGATTGGGGACAGACAGGAATGTCAAAATTATGGAATATTGGTACACACACCGCTATGTATGGTGCGCAGTGGAAGGGTAAATCCATAGAAAAACCCATCATAACTTGGGCTAAGGATCCACATTACACATAGAAAATTTTATACAAAATAATTACGTGCTTAATTTATAAGTATATTGTGGTATAAGATTCATGCCATATCCTTCATTAAATATCAAGAAGAGGAAAAGGGAATGGAGAGGAAGGACAGAAAAAATAATAAATGAGGGAAATGCTCAAAATTACCACTTCACAGTCCGATTCGACTGGAGCTTTGCACAAGTAGATTTGAATACTAGGATAAGGGCAAAGGGTATGGTTCATCCAAGCTTCAGTTTCTGCTGGAGAAGAGTAGTGGAAGGATCTCAAGGTTTGAATGGCTGTTAATAGTGATCCATATATCCAGTGGTGAGAATCCAAGTCGGTGTTGTGGTAACGTGAGGACCTTTCTGTGAGCTTGTTTGGTCAAGCCTGGCTCCAAGGCAAGCAGCAGGAAAAGTGTGGCCAAGGGACGAAGGCAGGAGGTCAGGAACACATTAGAGGCAGACAGGCTTTTTATAACGCTACAGTGGAACACAGATACGATACGGCAAGGACATGGGGGAAGAGGCTGGACTAAAAAAAGGGCAGCACCTGGCAATTAATGAATCGCACACCGGTCCTTTAAATATTACTGAGCCAGTGCATAAACCCTAGGGAGCAAGGAGATGTGAATACAGATGCAGGGACTTAGTGTTGCAAGTGTGTCTGCAGAACGATGTGTGGGTTGCGGTTCACTTGCGTCCATAGCACTGGGCAGAGCAGTAGGACAAGTGTGCCCACGACCCGTCGTGTGGGTGGCAGGGGTACCTATAATGATTACTGGCTATCCAGTGGGCTTCACACTCCCCAGCATGTTTCCAACTGTATGCCCACCCTCAGGATGAGCATTCAGTTAAAAAATATGGCCACCAACTACTGTGCGTAGGAAGCAAAGCGTACGGCCCACAGTATTCGGCAGCGTAGGCAGGGTGATGTACCGATCACACCGCTTACTCTGCTGTGTCTCCTAGATCAAAATTGTTAGACTTAGGCCTGACGCTTTTGGCCTACGAGACGCAGGGAGAAGCTTCTTGGTGTTGGCAGTGTAATGACGTCAAACCAGAATGCCGGACACAAGCTCTGTGCGCAAACTGCTGACTGGGGGAATGGGGAGACTTTTTTGTTTTGTAACAATTAGAGGACCTACCTACCTATGTACAGGGGCTTTCTATACCTATCTAAAATGGGTCTATATACCCACAGGGGGGTCTATATGCCTATAGGGGGAATATATACTTACAGAGGGTTTACCTACCTACAGGGGCTCTATATACCTACTTAAAGGGGGCCTATATACCTACAAGAGGGAATATATACCCCCATGGGGTCTACCTACTTTACCTACAAAGGCGCTACAGGTGGTTTATATACCTACCTACAGGGGATTATAACCTACAAGGGGGCCTATATATCGACCTACAGGATCTCTATATACCTACCTATAGGAGGTTTATATATCTACATGGTGTGTATATACCTAGAAGGGGATTATATACCTACAGGTGGTCTACCTTCCTACAGGGGGCCTATAAAACTAACTTCGGGGGACCTATATTTCTACCTCCAGGGGATCTATAAACCTTCCTACAGAGGGGCTATATACCTACATGTGCTGGTGTGAGCGGGGGGACTTTGAGTGCTCTGGACGGTATTAATCCATGACAGTGTAGTGTGTCATTCAAGGTAATCTTTGAGATTGTGGTCCCAGCTCTATTCAGGCCATTAACCAGGTCCTCCCATGTAGTTCTGGGCTGATTCTTGACCTTTCTCAGAATTATCCTTACCCCACGAGACAAGATCTTGCATGGAGTCCCAGACCGAGGAAGACTGACAGTCTTCTTGTGTTTCTTCTATTTTCTAATAATAGTGCCAACAGTTGGTAAATAGTTTCCCAAAAAAATGGGAATCTCGCAAGAGAACAGAGAGTGACTTTTGATCACTACTTTATATTTACTATTTTGCCATAGGCAAACTTAAATGCTATCAGTTCTCTATCTATTTTTATAGATAGAGAACTGATAGAGTTTAAGTTTGCCCATTTTATTATGTATAACACTTTAACCTCTATATACACTATTTAAAAACCTGATTTCTAACCTATCAATTTTTCCCTTCTTACTTCTGAAGGAAGGAGTAGCTCCTTTTCTATTATCAGATCTGGTGGAACACCACCTACTAACAGGAAAACCTTATATATGCAGTAATTTACTAACTCCAATAAGGGATCTAAAGCATCCTACTTGGGCAATCATCCCTAATCTAATGGACATAAAACATATAAGGTTTCCTTGTGATACCCGCTGTAGAGGGTATCACTTGTAGACAGAGGTGAGAAATCACAATTTAAAACGACATGCCTGACCTCCCCAACATGTTTCACCAGCTAAACTGGCTTCATCAGGGGTTAGAGGTCTGGTCCCATGTGGTCTAAGCTCATTTCCTTTTATAACATAGTAGGTACACACCCTATTCAGGTGCTCACCAATTAGCCATCAGAGAATCCACAAAACCCACTCCCCCTTCCACTTTCCTGCATGCATATTAATACTATGTGCTGCTGCTGCTGCCGCTGTCACCATGCTCCCATAAACAACATTCCTCAGACAAGTTCACCATCTCCATAGCGGGCTTGCTCCCTATCTTACCATGCTGTCCGCGCCCGCGTATTGTATCAATGGAGATATCTGCCCTGATTGTGATGGGCTTCCGTCCCATTTCTCTCATGTTATTGCCTCTGCATGGCTCACCTAGAACGGACTAAGAAGAATAGGTGTTACATTCCACAGCACACTACCAGCTTTATCACATACTGGAGGCCCTATTACCTGCCTATATATACTGGGGGCCCTATTACCTGCCTGTATACACTGGGGGCCCTATTACCTTCCTATATATAATGAGGGCTCTATTAATTACCTATCTATACTTGGGGCCCTATTATTTACCTATCTATACTATTACCTGCCTATCTGTAATGGGGGCCCTATTACTTACCTATCTATACTATTACCTGCCTATCTATACTGGGGGACATATTACTTACCTATCTACAGTATACTGCAGGCCCTATTATCTGCCTATCTATACAGGGAGCCCTATTACCTGCCTATCTATACTGGGGGTCCTATTACCTACTTATTACCTACCAGTATAGATAGGGCTCCTATCTATACTAGGAGCCCATATTACCTACCTATCTATACTGGGGCCCCTATTAACTGCCTATCTATACCTGGAGCCCTATTCCCTGCCTATCAATACCGGGGCCCTATTACCTACCTATCTATACTGGGGCCCTATTACCTGCCTATCTAAACCTGGGCCCTATTACCTGCCTATATATACAGGGGGCCTATTACCTGCCTATCTATACCTGGGCCCTATTACCTGCCTATATATACAGGGGGCCCTATTACCTGCCTATCTATACTGGAGGCCCTATTACCTGCCTATCTATACTGGGGGCCCTGTTATCTGCCTATATATACTAGGGGCCTTAAAACATATCTACAGACTGGAGAGCCCTATTACACATCTACAGACTTGGGGCCCTATTATCTGTATATCGACTGAGGGACCCTATTAAGAGTATACCGACTGAGGGACCATATTACCTATCTACAGACTGGGGGCCTTATTACCTGTTTACAGACTGGGGGCCCTATTACCTATCTACCTACTGGTGGATAGAGCCTGTGTACAACTGATAGTCACATGTGGTGGTCGTGTTTGGTCAGGGTCTGGCAGTATTATTTGATCCTTAAGTAGTAATAGTTTTGGGTCTTGGTATTTTGTAAGATTTTTGGTTTATAGTAACAATGATTCGTATGGTATATTTGCTCAATGTATCGGTATATTTTTTGAGACTGTATTTACAAGGTAACACATCATCCATGTAAATGAACGCTTGAAAGTATTTGGTCAGCGCCTGATTTTCAATGTACATTGACTGCTGAGGTTATGGGCAGGATCTATGTGGAATATGCAGATAATTAGTGGAAGGAACTAAACCACTATACCAAGACCAATTTAACCAAATAGGTAGATAGGGCACCCAGTAGGTCGAGGCGTAGGATATTAAGCAGCACAGGCGGCGCAGTGACATCACTTCATCGCGCAGCCTTTGTAGTGACATACAGCTCAGCTCAGCTCATAGCTCTCTCTGCCCCGCCATTCATCTGAATTGTATGCACGTTGCACGGGGGCACACACAGTTGAGATAACTTAAATGTTTGTTGTCAACATATGAGTTAATTAGAGACACAGCTATGGATGTATTTTATTGCACACCCAAAACATACTTCTTCTGTGTGTAACATCATGGGGAAGTCTAAAGAAATCAGCCAAGATATCAGGAAGAGAATTGTGGACTTGCACAAGTCTGGATCATCCTTCGGTAAAATTTCCAGATACCTGAAGTGCTTATTGACTGTACAGACAATTATAACACAAGTACAAAACGAGATGGGAATTGTCAGCCATCATAACCGCTCAGGAAGAGATGGGTTCTGTGTCTCGGAAGAATGTGCTGATTGGTTCGACATGTGCATATCAACCCAACAACAAAAGCAAAACATCTTGTGAAAATACGGCAGAAGCGGGTAAGAATTGGTCAATATCCCGGGAAAAATTTAGTCTGAATCAAAAAGGGGCCCGGGAAAGGCACCCCTGCCAAAAAGAAGCAAAACCCAAAAGAAACAAAAAAACCAAAAAAAATTTTTTTTGAAAAAGCCCACGGGAAACAAAAAACCTACATTTTTTAAAGACATGAAACAATGGTCGACGAAACTGTTTGCCATAAGGGACCTTTTGTCATTTTGGGGGGAAAAAAAAAAGTTTGGGAAAAGCTTAAAACCCCTTTCCCACTGAAAAAACACGGGGGTGGGAAAAAATCATTTTTTGGGGGGTTTTTTTTGAGGCAGGAGGGTTTTGGGCACTTCACAAAATAGATGGCAGCATGGGGGAAAAAACCCATTATGGGAAAATACTGTACCCAAAATCTAAAGAAAAATCAGCCGGGAATTTAAAGCTTGGGGGGAAAAAAGGGGTTTTCTTCAAAAATGGACAATGACCTGAGCAAAACTGCCAAAACTGGTTACAGTAGCAAAAGGAAAAATAAAGAAATTTTCCCTGGGAGGGGCCCCCCCACAAACCCCTTATCCAATCCTATTAAAAATTTTTATGGGCAAAGCTGAAAAAGGGCGGGTGCACCCAAGAAACCTACAAACACATTTTCCCCCAGTTCTGCCCAGCAGGAAGGGGCCAAAACCCCCCTCCCAACTATTGTGAAGAAGCTTGGGGAAGGAAAACCAAAAGGGTTTGGGAACCCGAGGCATACATTTTTAAGGTCAATGCTCCCAAATTTAATTTAAAAAAATAAATGAAAAGGAAAAATTTTTTGGATTTATGTTGACAAAATTTTTATCCGAAAAGTTAAAATTTCGGAAAGGGTTTTTTAATGGTAAATCGAAATTTCCAAAACATGCGAAAAATTTAAATTAAAAATCTGTGCATCTTTCTATTAAAAAATCGCGCCATTTTGGGCCCCAAAATTCCCTGTAATTTTTGGCCGGCCAGAAAAATAAATTTTAAACAAAAATAGAGCAGGGTAAAAGAATTGGGGTGCAAACTCATGACGGGGATGTGAAAGGGTTTGCGATTGGCGGAAAAAATCCCCAATAAACCCCCCCTTCTTTTAAACATAGAACAGCTTTTACCTGTTTCCACCCTCAGGGGTCTCCCCGTTCCCATAGAGGATAGGACCTGCGCCCCTCCCTTTGGGGCCAAACCCAGCCCCAGCAAAATTTAATTAAAATTTCGCACAAAAAAAAAAAAAAACCTTTCTTTTTTAGCTGTGTTTCCTTCCAATTTATTTAAATTTAAAAAAATTTGAAATTTTAAGAATTTAGCAAAGAGAACTTAAAGCAAAACAAACCGCTGAAAATTTCCAGGGAGGGACGGGGGGGGGGGGGGGCGAACACAGACAAGCTCCATCTATAAAAACACTGGAAAAAGGGTTCCCCAAAGACTTAGGGGAGACATTGCACTGAAAAAATATTTTTTATTTTAACAGTTTGCAAATTGAAAATTTTTCCCCGGGAAAATTTGGCAGCCTTTGAACTTTTTTTTGGGATAAAACATCTTTTCCCTAGAAAACTGCGGGGCCCTCTTTGTTGGGTGGAAAAAACTTCCCCTTTTATTATAGAATACAAATTCAGAAAGGGTTCATTTAAATTTTTAAAAACCCATTCCCCCCTTGGGGTTGATAAATCCCCCTTTGGGCGGGTTAAAATTTAACAATCCAAAGCAACCCTTGAAAAGTCAGCACGGGTTGTTTGTTCCCAAAAAATCCCGGGTGAAACATACGAAAAAATAACAATACGTGTTTTTTTGCCCTTTTGCCACCCACTTTTGTTCATTGTTTTGCGTTTTCCCACGTAAATCTTAAAACAGAAAATTTCTAAAAATTCACCACAGGTAAATTTTGAAAGGTGCAAAAAATACCTTGTATTTTTAACCGAAAACATAACAGATACGTGTTTTTTGATTTTTTCCCCCCAACCCAGCTTTTTTTCTTTAAAGCAGCTTCCACGAAAACCCTTAAAAAAAAATTTAAGAAAAAAATTCCCTTTTTTATTTTTCCAAAACCACGGGTAAAATTGAAATTTGCAAAAAAACCGAGTATTATACGAAAACATAACGATACTGTTTTTTGCATTTTTGCCCAGTCCAAAATTTTGTTGTTAGACCCCTTGCATTTAAATTTGAATCCAACAATTTTTTTTTTGTTTAGAGGGATTTGAAAATACTGTATTTGCCGTTTTTAAAAAGGAATTTTCCCAAAACTTTTCCATACCTTCTCAAATTTTTTATATTTCTAAACCCTGGAGCGAAAGCAGGGTAAGCAAACAAAGAGGGGGTAGCACAGGGAAAGGAAAGGGGTTACAAAAAAGGTGCCCTTCCGGGCCTGGCACAAAAACCCCAGCCAGCGATCGTCAGTTTTAAATCGCTGGGTCAGGGCCCTGTAACCCTAAGTAACGAACACGCGCCAATCGCCCTCAGGGGTTAATGAAAACCTGCATAAAAAAGAAAGTTTTTACCTCCTCGTCCCCCCAGTCCCCCCGACCCAAATTCGTCATCAGCATCATCAAAATCCGTCCAACATGAAGCACCCAAAAGTCAACTCGTTACCCACCACTTTGGAAAACCATTGTTTGAAGACCTCTTTGATGACAAAATGGGGTTTTGGGGTCAGAAGGCATAAAAAAAAGATCAAGGGGGATAAATTAGCCCTTCCCTCTGACCCCCAAAAGTTACGATGCCATCAGAGGGGTGAAGGAACCCGGGTAAAATGGGAAAAATTTCCCGGGCGGTGGGCAACGCCTTGAAAGTCCCCCCTTGCTTGAAAGCCCCCCCAGTTTTCGGAGGCAGAAAGCAGGACGCCCCCAAAGGCCCACCTGTTTTTAAAGATGTTTGATGATAGAAACGACATTGCGGATCCATCCTGGTTTTTTTCCGCAAATTTGGGCTTGCAAAGCCCCTTCATCAGTGGCCGAGGGGGAAAAACAAAGGGGTAGGGGTCAATTTTGGGTCCCGCCAAAAAAAGGGGAGAGGGGGGTCGCAGAATTCGCGAAAATATTCCGCCAGCCAGGGTTCACGCAAAACCCCGTTTCCTCGCTTTCCCGTAAAAAAGGGGGTCCAGGCCCCTCTCAACCCGGGGCCCTTTTTTTTGAGCAAGCCTTTTAATTCACCCACCCATGTCAAAACCCGCCTTTGCCGAAAAACGCAAAAGTAGAGGCAAAAACCCTTTTAAGGGGTTAAAAACCCCCAAACCAACATGCCCAAATCACATGAAAGGGGGAAAGGGCATGAGTTGAAATGGGGGAACACGGGCCCCAAAAAAGGGAAAAGACCGACCCCGGGGCCTCCAACCACTGTCCCCACCCTCTGCCTCACCCTCCTCCTCCTCCGCCCCCAAACCAAGAATTCCTCAGCCCCCCAGGGTCCCCCTCAAGCTCATGATCGGGGGGATCACCTCCGTTAAAGCCTCCACCATCCCCCGAGTAACCCCCAAACACCACCAGAGACCCATCCTCCCCCTTCTCATTCCCCCATTTTGACGACCTGCACGCCTTAAAATGCCCAGTCTAGCAGCCAGCCTTCTGCCCTTCCGGGTTTTGGGGGAGCGGGAAAAACATTTTAAACCCCAAAAACCATACCCAAACCCAAAAGCCTGAATGTGGGCCCTTTGCCAGGCTTTTGGCCTTGGGAAAATGTTCCCTTTTCCCGTCTGGGGGGAACACGAGGGGTTTTCCCCCCACGTCATGGCCCTCGCCTCCCCCCAATCCCAAAAGGCCGAGAAAAGGCATTTCTTTGCCAAAAAAGCCGACCCGGGCCCGGGCCGGGCCCCGTGCCCATCTAAAAATTTCAAGCACGTTGTTCTGCTCGGTGCCCGGGAAAAAAGTCCATCTACCCCCCCGACACATGGACAGAAGCACGGCCAAGGCCGTTTAAAACTCTGTGACAGCTCACGGGGTGACTGGGGGGATTTCCCCTCGGGGGTGACTTTTGGCTCTCAGGCTCGGGGGCATCTCTTCAAAACCGCGGGGATGGTGGGGGCCCTTTTTCCCCCTAAAAAAAAGGTCCTCTGGTGGCATCACGTCCCCAGAGACACCAGCCGTGTTAAAATTTAATCGGGCCTTTGGGGAACCCCCCAAAACACAGGCGGGAGCGGGACGGCTCTCCGTAACGAACTAAACCCTTTTGGCTGGGTGCCCAAAAAACCATTGTCCCAGGCAAGGTTTTTTGCGAAAAAAGGGGGGGCCCCGAAATCTGCTGCCCCCCCCTTTAAGATCGGTAGGGGCGGGAAAGAAACATCCCTTCCTTTGGCACATGCCCTGAACCTTGTCCGCCCAGAAATTTCAAAAAGACCCTCCCCGGGGTTTGGACTGCCTGCTGAAGAAGGCCAAGGCCTAAGTTCGCACTTCCCCCTTTTCCGAAACCCGTTCGCCCCCGCCGGGTTTGCTTTTAAACCCCCATACCACTGCCTCCCCGAAAACCGTCTCATTTTTTTGACGTGGAAACACGCGGGAATTTTCCCCCCCCTCCAAAATGCTCCCACTTTTGGGGGGAAAAAGCGCAATGCCTTTAAACGCAGTATGAATTTGAAAACATGGCCTGAAAAAGCAGTGGTGGGGACCCGGGGTTTGGGGCCCCCGAGAAAGGCCAGGTGAAAGAGCTCTGAAACCACCCTTTGCCAGTTTTGAAGAAGCCCCCAAAAAGGTCAGGGGCGGACAAACCCCTTTGGGCCACATGAGCTTTGTGGTGATCTTAGTTCGGAACGACCCTTTGGACACTCAAAAACATCGGGCCCCCGCCAGCGACGGAGGAGGAAAGGGGACACAGATGCAGACACGGACCCTTTTCTCCCGTCAAATCCACAAGGCCCAAACATTTTTTTTCTAAATTTTTAAATGGGGGTCTTCATTACCCCTTTGGTTCAGCGTCCAAGCTAGTGCAAGGCGCCCCTTCACCTCTCAGGGTGCATCCTCTGAGGCAAGTCAGGGGGGTTTTAAAAAAAGCTGTGCCGGAGGAAGGGGAAAAGGGAGGTAACCCAGATACCGACGCCCCTGCCTTGGAAAAGAGGTGGCGGGGAATTTTGAAGCAATGAAAAAAATGATTTTGCAATCCCCCCTAAACCCCAAGAGGCTTGGGAACTAAAGGGCCCCAAACCTCTCACATGAGGGCTTGGTCCCTCCATTTCCTCCAACAAAACCTCGCAAAAAGGGCCCAAACAAAATGAACAACAGTTACTGGTGGCTACCCTCCTGGATCCCGGTACAAAAAAAAAAACCCCGCACTTTTTCCCCTTCCACCCACCCAAATAGAGAGTAAAATGCAGGAAAGGGAGACCTTCCCTGATTGATCAACTGGAGACACCCTTTTCGTCTGCTTCACGTTCTTAAAAAGTCACGGGGGAAAAAAACGCCAGCGACGTGCCCGCATAAGTGCCAAGTAGCCGTAGCGGCAGCAGCACCCGCACAAGGGGGGCAGAACCAATGGGGACCTCTGGCAATCTTTTTTTAAAACCACCTACCAACGAAATCAATGCAGGCCACAGATACAACCCCAGAAAACCAGTTTTAAGTTTCATGATGCACACAATCTGCGTTTCCCAACACCATGTTTTTTTGAAATTTGTCCGGACCCAATAGACTTCTGGGTATCCAAAATGGACGAAGGGCCCCCGAGCTGGCTCATCACGCCATAGAGGTTTTCCTGCCCAGCACCCAAAAGCGCCCATACCCTGAGCGGAACCTTTTCAGCACAGCCAGGGGTTTTTCTTTTCCAACAAACCTTTCCGGGCCTTTCCACAGAAAATGGGGGATCGTTTAAAACTTTTCATAAAGAAAACAGGCATGGATTTTCGGGAAGATGTTGGGGCCCCCAAATTTTGGCCGAGGTCACCGATTATTGCGGGTTTCCTACAAATTCCAAAATTCCCCCAAACAAAAAATTTGCCCGGGGAAAAACTTATTTTTAAAATAAACACTTCTTCTTACTGCAATTTTTATTCTAAATTTCCCCAACAGTTAAATTTGCTGGTTTTGCAGGGGAGAGACTAAAAGAAAACCAAAAGGGTTTTATGACAAAACCCTTTTCCAAATTTTTTCACTTTATCTTTAGAATTTTTTTACATTGTCAATGGTTTTTTGGGGGCATGTTTTCCCCACAATTTTTAACACTGGCTGAGAAGTCATATTTTATAATTTTTTGGGGTCATGTTTTCGTGAGGGAAAAGCAATAATCATGGGCCCTTTTTGGAAAAAAGAAATGTGGCTTCTAATGGCATTTCTCCTTCACAATTTTTAAAAAAGTGGCTGAGAAGTCAAATTTTTTTTTAATTTTTTTGGGGCATGCGCTTTGAAAAGCAGCAATACTTTCAGGTCCTAAATTTTAAAAAAAGTTGTTTTTAAAAGAAAATTTTTTCTTTTAAACCCAATTTTTCCCAAAAAGGGGTCCTGGGTTCCCTGTTTTGGGAAAATTTTTTGGGGGTTTTTTCGTGAAAATGCAGCTAAACTAAAAGGTCCAAAACTAAAAAATTTTGTTTTTCAAAAAGACATTTTTCTTCACAATTTTCCAAAGTGGCTCAAGGGTATCTTTGAATTATTGGGGTCATTTTGCTGAGACAAACAGCTATACTAAAAGGGGCCCATTCTAAAAAAAATTTTTTTTCAACAACAAAATTTGGGTTTTTCACAATGGGGCAAAAAGTGGCTCAAGGGTGATGGTGCCGCAGAAAAAAGGAATAGGTAGGAAAACTGTTAATGGGCACATATTGCAAAATGACTTTTTTTTTGCAAATTTTTAAAATAAAAGCTATCAATCCCCTTTTTGAGGGCAACCCATTTTAAAACAATTAAAAAAGAGAAACCAAAAACATGGTGGGATTCCATCCGATTTTTAAAAAAAGTGTTTCTAGAATTAAAGTTTCTTTAAAAAAACTTGCATGTACAAAAAAAGCTTTAAAAAAAAATTTCCCCCTTAAATTTTACAAGGGGGGTACAGGAAACCTTATCAATTTTAGGTTATTTAGAAAGGGCATGGTTATGGGGCCCCAGACAGAGAACAAAATACAGAGAAAACCCTTTCCTCCAGCCCCGCGAGTAAAATGAGAAAAAAATGCCAAATAAAGGGGACCTGGGTGTAACAGGGGCGTTTTAAACCCCCAGTATTTTTCCCAAATGAAAACTCAAATTGGGCCCCCACCATATGGAGGGGGGAAGCGCTACCCCGGTATTGACTTGTGTACTGAGGAAAAGGGTGGAGTTCCCCACTTACCCTTTCCGCACCCCTGGGTTTCAGCAAAGACAGATTTCGTTGCTTGGGGTCAACGGGCATTTAACCTTGTGTTAATAATGACGGACGCCAGCCCCGGGCTCTCACCCGCACCCCACTGTAACCCCGCCCCGGGGGCATGCTGTGGCCAAAAAGGACAGGTAAATCCCCTGTCCAGGAAACAAAAAAGGTGGGTTTTAAAAAACTCCTTTTTTTCCGGGACTTTTTAAAACTGGGGTCATGCAGGTTTGGGGCTCATGCTGTTTCCCAGGGCAGGTATTTGTCAATGGGCCAGTTTAACAAAAAAGGGGGTTTAAAAACTCCTTTTTCCGGCACTTTTTAAAAGTGGGGGGGCCCCGCCGGTTTTGGGGGGTCATGCTGTGGGCCCCGGACAGGGGGAAAAAAATGTCCATGAAACTAAAAAAGTTTGAAAAAACTCCTTTTTTTCCGGAAATTTTTAAATGTGGGGTTTATGCAGGTTTTTGGGGCCCCATGCTGCTTCCAGGACAGGGGTATTCAATGTCCAGTTTTAAAATAAAATGATGGTTTTAAATAATACTGCCTTCTGGCACTTTTTAATTTTTGGGGGGATGCAGGTTAAGGGGCCTGCTTTGGCCCAAAACAGGGATAGTGGGAAAGGTGTGTTACTTTTTTTTTCTGTGGCTTTTTTACCCCAATTTTTGTGCCTAAGATGTAAGGCGGGGGGGGGGGATCCATTTTGACTGTTTTGGCTGTTAAATTTCCCGCTTCTCCAGCCCTTTTTTGGGTGTAAGAATGAAGGGGTTTTTTGCCCTTTTCCCCTAGACTTTAATGGTCATCGCCATAATCGAAATGCTCCTATCGAAAAAAACCCTTTTCGATGGTGGCCGACCCATCACTATCCCCCATTTTCGATAGCCAACGTAAAACGCTCAACACTACTTTTGAATTTGCCCGAAAATATAAAAATGCCTTTAAAAAATTTTCTCTCCATTTTTCTGGCATTTGGGAAAAAAAAAATAATTTTTTGGGTTTACCTAAACAGGTAAAGTTTATTCTGATTTTTAGTCAGATAGCAAAAACACATCAGAAGTTTTTTTATATAGTGTATGGAAACTTTTGGGTTTTTAAAAGTAAAATAAAAAATAAATAATAAAATTCAAAACTTTTTGAAGTCACCCGCTAGAGTGGGGTTTTAAAGGTTTTTCCAGTTTTCAACCAAAAATTGTATTCCTGTTTTTCCAACTATATAATGTTTTTTATCAGAATGTAAGAACAAAGTGCAAAAAGGAACATAAGGTCGGGAGGGAAGATGTCAAATAGAATTATGAGAAGAAATCATAACAAAACTCAATATAAAGCAGAAAAGACATGAAGAAAACCACATGTAACAAAACAGGAGATTTCAATGAAAAGAAAAAAAAGAATAAAATCACAGAAACAGTAAACAGAAAATTGAAAATCCTGCCCCAGCATCTCCAACCCAAGAGGAACATTCAGGAAAATAGTGTTGAATCATAAAAGTACCACCCTGGGGACATTGGGGTTTAAAAGCCGGGCCATTTGAAAGAAGAATCTGACCAGTATTTTAGAAACTTTTATATGGTTGTGGGGGACGGTTCTGTCCCCCTGGTTTAAAAAGATTTCGCATCCCCTAATCAATAGGGAAAACCCCCTGCACAAAAACTGTGGCAGAAGAAATTTTGTAAGCCCGAGTTTTTGGCCCGCGCCACGGGTGAAAAACCACCCCCAAAAAACCGAGCCCTTTTAGATACTGGGCAGATTTTTTTAATTTAAATTTTATGGGGATGGGTTTAAAGTCGGTTTTCAGGGCGGTTTTTAAAAGACTGAAAACCATTTTCCAAATTTTGGGTGTACCATAGGGCCTACAGGAGCCGGCTGCAAAGCCCGGGGTAGAACAAACCAAGAGGTTTCCCAAATGCTCAAAAAAATTTTGGGTATTTTTGCAACATCTTCGCTACCCTTTTTTCACCGGGACATTAGATGACTGAGCCAGAAACCCTTCAGTAATAGAGGCTGGAAAATCACCAAGTGGGGCACAGAAAGAAAAGACCCTAAAAAAGGGGTTTTCCCAAATTTGAAATGAAGAAGAACAAATTTTTTGGGGGAAACCCAACACCCAAACCCCAACAATTTTTATTGTAGAGTTGAAAAAAGTTTAAATTTCCCAAAAATTTTCCCAATTAAAACAAATCCACCAACATGAAGGGGGAATCCCCCTTTCCCAAAATTTCAAACATTCATATAACAAAGACATAGAAAAGGGGAAAAAAATTATGGGGTACTCTGTATTACGAGAAAGAATTTTTTTAAAATTCCCTTGAAACAGAGTGGGCCTCGGCAAAATTTTTTCCTTCCCAAAGTCAGAAGTCAAGATCTCTTTTTTAAAGGAAAAAATTTTTGCCAGAAGGGAAGACTATTTTCCCAAAAAAAGAGTCTATTTTTTTGGCTCCCAACAAAAAGCATGTGGGTTTTCAAAACGGTGGGAAAAGGGCGAGTTTGGGCATAAAGTTGGGGGGGCAGGAGGACTGGGAAATGATGACAAACCCACTTCTTTAAAATAAACAGTTATTTCCTTTGTAAAATTTTTTTTTTTTTAAAAATGGACATCCTTCTTAAAAAATTTTTGTATCAATCAACTTTTAGTTTCTCATGCCCGTAAATAAAAAAGGAAGCTTTTATTAATATTTGTAAAGGGTAAACCCCGTTCACACGGCTTATTCTGGGGGCTTTATTTCCCGCTGTAACTGCCCCGCCCCTAATTTTCGCTCCAATACGGCTGAAAACGTCCCAGGGGAAAATGGGTAAAACCACCGTTTTCATAGAAACTTGGATTCGGGCTCCCCCAACCCACCCCGGGAAACCGCCGGGCGGGGGGGAAAATGGGCATGCACATTATTTTTCGGCGGTACCGCCGCCCAAAAAATGAATGCATGGGGCCCGGCGGGACCGGGCCCCCCCCACCCCCTTCCCCCCCCCGCACAACGGGGGGGCCAAGGCCCCCTCCCTTAGCCGGGGGGGGGGGGGGGGGGGGGGGGGGGCAAAATAAGGGGGGGGGGGTTCCCCACTTCCCTTCAGCAATAAAGGGGCCCGGGGAATTAATTTGGAAAAAATATAAAATTTAAAAACTTAAAATTTTAATTTTCTTTAAAAAAATTAAAAATTAAAAAAAAAAAATTTAAAAAATTTTAAACCTTTAAATAAAAAAGGGCAATTTTTCCCACCCAAAATAAAGGATAGGGAAAAAAAAATTTAAGGTTTGAAGGGGAATTTTAAAGAAAATTAGTTTTTGGAAAATTGGGTTTGGAAAAAATTGGGAAAAAATTTGGTTTTTTTTAAAATTTAAAATTAAAAAAAAGTGGGAAAAGGGGTAAAGGGGGTTTTTTTTTTTGGAAATAGTTTTTTTAGGGGGGGGGTTTTTGGGGGAAAATTAAAAACATAAGTTGGGGATAAGATTTAATATTTGGAAGTAAAAAGGGGAGGGGAAAGGGGGGCTCAACCCTTTGGGCCCAAATGTAATGTCCGTATAGGGGCAGAGGCCCACTTGCATAATAATTTTTGGGGGCCCCTAGTTCTGTTAAAAAAGCCCCTTTAAATCAGTGTCAAATACCGTCTAGAAAAACCCCTCTATTTTGCCCCGTTTTCAGGTGAGTTTTTGATGAGGGTTTTAGAAAGGGTTTTTTAAGAAGAATCCCGCATCGACAGAAAAAAGACTTTGGGGTAAACCCCCTTTTTGGGGTTCTTTGAAAATTTGCAGAAATCTCCTGATTTTTCCCGGCACAGAAAAAATGGGTAGACCCTGTTCCAGGAGGACTAAATACCGGGGAGCGGTCTATAGGGCAATCATAATTTTCGATAAAGCGGAAAAGGGGCCCCCTGAAAGACGTCTTTCAAAATCCCGATAAAATGAACGGGAAACCCGGAGAGGGTGGAAAGGGTTTAGTGGAAAAGGCGGGCCGGCTTTTCATTGCTGTTTCCTTTCTGAAACACCCATGGGAAAATTTTTTTTTTTTTTTTTTTTTTTTTTGCCCCCGCACGTTGATTAATCCTTTTGGGTGCTTTTCTTTAAGCTCCCCCCTGGGTTTCCTTTCCGGGGGTTTTAAATTGCCCAAAACGTCCCCAAGAATTAACCACCCCTTTTTTTTCATACAGGGAAAAAGTGCTGAAAAAAAGCGAGAAAAAAACAGCATGTATGAAATGACATGGTTTTTAGTAGGGAACAATGGGAAAAAAAAATGGGATTTTAAAAGAAGTTTTTTTATGCAGTTTTTGGGGGGGGAATCCGCAACAACACCAGGGGCCCCCCCCCAAAAACAACTGTTAAAAAATAAACTTTAAAAATCTGGGCCCTTTTGGAGCATCCCCTCTTTTTCCAATATATGTTTTTTTGGGGAAATTTTAAATCCTAGAGAATAAAGGGAATTTGTGGAATTTCTCAACTCTGTAAGGAAAAGGGCCTTTTTTGGGTTTCCCTTTTGTTCTACATGAGAAATGCATTTGCCACTCAACTTCTATAAATATTTTTTAGCTTACAGAGGGGGGTATGAAAATAATCCCACTCAAATAAAAGTTTTTTTAAAAAGTTTTGTTTAGATTTTTTTGGGCTGGGGGTTTTTTCCGGTTTGTCTCACTACAAAGATTAGCTTTAAAATTTAGGGAACACAAACTAAAATTTTTTCCCCAAATATATTGTGTTTTCTTTTTTTTGTAAGGAGCTAAAGTGATTTTTATCACCTTCTGTGCTCTCTCTGGTCCCCAAGTGATGCCTGTGTACTTCTCCCCCCCTGCTGTTTTTTTTAAATCTGATGCGGGGGAGTAAGGTAATCAAAAATGTCCTTTTTGCGTGTACCTTTGTTTGTTATCTGACCTTTCAGACAAAAGACAGTAATTCTATGTTTATTTTTAACTTGGAATTTCCCTTGGTCCTGACAGCATGAGTTTTTTTAATTAGAAGGGGTCTGAATACAAAGCTCATATGCTAATTACAGAAGCTTGCCCAAAAGTGAAGAGAAAAAGCAGCTTATTTCATTCAGCATCTTATAAATTTTTAGATGAGAAAACCCCTTTTTAAGAATTTCCTTAAATTTCTAAAGGCAAAAAAAGAAGGGGGAAAGGGATCGGGCCCCCCTTTAAAGGGGAAAAAATAAGGAAATAGGTCTAACATTGGGGGAATAAAAAATAAAATCAATGCCCCTTTGCATGAAAGAAAATTTTGCAAGAGGGGTCTATTCCAAAATTTGGAAATTATGGGCCCTCGGGAAAGGTGAACACTGCCTTTCTGTACCTCTTTTATATTTTTTTTACTTGGAATCATAGTCCCTGATTTGGTTATTATGTGCTATATCCCCTCCCAACTGCCATGGTAATCCACCAGCTGATCTTATCTCAACCCTCTGTGTCTATTTGCACCAGATTATAAAACCTCCAGCGGAGTCACTGAAAACAGGACACGGGGAATAGCGAACTGATATGTCAATCACTGCTGTGGGTTACCCAAAAACCCTGAACGGAAATGTCTGAATGCTTGGTCTGGGGTGGGGGGGGGGGATCGGAAAGGGGGGGGTTTATTTGTGCAACTAGTTTCTCCTTCCTGAATCACAGGGAAAAAGTTTTTTTTTTAAACTTGGGGCCCGCAACCTCCCCCTGGGGGTGAAATTGCCCTTTTGTTTTTGCTTTCTATTGGTGTCTGTGCCCCGGTAAGGGTTCGGTGGATTGCTAGACCCCCCGCAAGGATGTAGTTAAGCCACCCCGGGGGGAAGGGAATCTAATCCCCCCCGGTTTTCACCAGAGCCCGCCGCAAAGCGGGATGGATTTGCTGGGGCGTGAGGTTCCAGGTCTTCCCCGACGTGATTGCCTGAGGGGGGGCCGGGGTTGGGCGTGGTACAGAACAAACCAAAGGCGTAGTCGGGGACAGGCAGAGGTCGGGCAGGAGGCAGAGGTTTCGTGGTCGAGAGGGCGACGGTAGGGCGGGCGGCAAACAGGCAAGGTCAGGAAAGTAGCGGAACGGACTGGTACCGGGTAATAAATACGGAACTAGACATCTCTTAGCTCACTAAACGCACACCAACGTTTCTGGCAGGAGGCTGGGGGCGTAACCCTTATATGGGCCAGGTCCGGAAAAGAACCAATTAAGGGGGACATGGCCCTTTAAATCTAGACCACTGTGCGCGGGGGCATAAGGGGGGGGCACGAGCGCGGCAGGGGACGGAGGGGAGGGGTGGCACAGGAGCGGAGCCAGGTAAGCGAGTGGCGCAAGGACAGAGGGCAGGGGGGGGTCGGGGGGTGCCCGCGATGTCCGCGCCGGCCCCCGGCGGGCAGGGGAAGGGTCGCAGGGGCAGCGGCCCCGCGGCCGTGACACCCATTTTTTTTTCCCAATACCCCTTTGTAAAAATTGTTTTACAGATATTTCAAGTAACTGCCGCCTGTTGTCAGTGGTGCAAAACCCCCATATGTAATCCTTATAATTGTTCAAACTTCTATTTCACTCAATGGTCTCAATTTGGCGCTAAACGTGCACTTGTAAATTGGGTACAGTATTTTATAGTAACTGGGGGCTACATGTCAGGGTTGTAACAGTTGCTACAGTTACTAAAATGGTGTTTCAAAACTACTTTCTTCCCGCACTTTTTTTAAATTTGGTCATGCAGGTTTTAAAGTCTGCGTGGTACGGACATATGTCAATGTCCAGTTCAACTAAAGTGGTGGTTCAAAGACTACTCCCTTCCAGCACTTCTTAACTGGGGTCCATAAGGGCACTTGGGGATTTTGGGGGCAGCTGCATTAAAGGACAGGAAATATCAATGTCCTTTCACTAAAATAGGGTTTTTAAATACTTATTTTTCCGCACTTTTTTTAAGGTCCATAAGGGGTCTGTGCAGGTTTTGGGGTCATGCCGCTGTAAAAGAAGGGATGTCAATGTCCGTTTACTAAAACTGGTTTCAAATATTGTTTCTTCCGGGATTTTTTTCTGGGGCCCTCAAGGGGCTTTTTTGCTGTTTTTTGGGTTTAGCCGCTGTAAAAGAACCCAAAAGTAAAGGTCTCATTGAAAAAAGCGTATTTCCCACGCTTTGAGGCCCAAAAATGAACAGCGGTTACGGGGTTTTCCCCCCCCTTTGATCCTGTTTCCAAAAACAAAAGTGAGCAATTACCTTCCCCCACACAAAATTGACAGTAGAATGTAGAAATTTGAGACAGGGCTTTTTGACCAACTGGACTTCCTGGGCCCTGCCCGCTGAACCTCTACATTCCCCATTTGGTGTTCTTGCTGCCACCCATATGTGCGAGATTTTTCCCTGGTGCAAAAAGTGATGGGGTTTCCCGGCTTTCCCATGGCCATTTCCCCAAAACCGGTGTCTTTTTTGTGGAAAGGGGCCCCTTTGTGCTGCTAACGTGTACCTCCTGTGGGTACCTGGGGCCTCACTTTTCGGTTTAGCCATTGAACATAAGAATTTTTTTAGAAAAATAATTTTTTTTCTGTGACTTTTTTTTAGCCTAATTGTCTTTTTTAAGATGTACACTTCCCCGTTTACTGTTGTGGGTTTTAATTTCAGCTTTCCTCCCCGTTTGGGTTAAGAAAGAAACTGGTTTTTTCTCTCCCATAGACTTTAAGGTCTCGGCAATTAGTTGCTATAAAAGTAATTGCCGATTCGATATCGATCAAAAAGATTGTTTACACAATCGCTCATCACTACCTTTTAACCCCAAAAGGGGAAACATGTTAATAAAAAAAAAATAACAATCCAGAATTTTTTTTTCTTTAGTCACGGGCACCTCCTAGCAAATGGAAAAAATTTATCACATAAGTTTTGAAATGGCCGGAGGGGGTGGATCTTTTAGCCACCACAGCATGGTATAGGGACAGAGTGAGGGGCCGCGGCTTTCACTGAGCTCTCCCCAAGGGGAGGGTTTTTCTTGCTGTACGGCACCCCCCACCAGGTCACTACACTGCCCTGACTTTCCTGGCTTTTAGCGGTAAAAGTTTCAGGCAGTCTTAACTTGTTTTCTTCATGAATCTGAAAAATTATAACCCCCCTGCAGCTATTTTTAAAAAATTTGGCTCCACGGAAAAAAAGTCAAGATTAGGTGCTTATGGTAATGGATAACCCGGTTTTTTTACATTTATTTTGTTTTAGACCAGTAAGTAAAAGGGAAGGCCTAGCGAAATCGTCTTTCCTCCAACAAAGAAGAACCTAGCATCAACAAGAAGACTTGTGGAAAACCCCTTTTTCTGGGGGTTTCTCTTGTATACAGTATTGGACAGCCCTGATTCTCGGCACAATAAGGGGGTTAGACCCTGCCTTGGGGAGGACTAGTAGGGGGCAGTGGGTCATAGGGAAATCATATGGGCGATGGGGTGAAGGGCTCCCTTATTTAAAGAAAACCCTGCAAAGTCCTGATAGGGAGCAGGAAACCCCCGGGCAGGATTGGAAGGTTCATGGAAAAGGGGGAAAAAGGGGGTGGGGTCCACCAAACAGGGGATGGCAGTTTTGACCCCAAAATCGTGACTTGCCTGTCTTCCGTTACGCATAGTGGCTTGGGTTGCAGCCACAAAGCCCCCAGGAGGATTGCTCAGGAAGAAGGGGAATAACCTAGAACGCTTTTCTCCTTATGTAAAGCCCCACATGAAGATACACTTTTCAGTACAATACTAAAATAATCACTTAGTTAACCGGTAACGAGGGATGGCCATGGTTGTATGGGCCAGACCCCCAGGAGGCGTTTTATAGTCACCAGGGAAGCAACCATGAGTTTCTGGCTTCTTTGGCCGAAAAGCATTAGGCGAAACAAGATTCCGAACCTCAAGATTTTAAGGGAGGGGGGAAAGTTTGGGGAAGGGACTATTAAACCCTAGGGCCCTTTTTCCCTTGTACCTAGGTCATGCGTTTTCCTGGAATTTTGCGGGCAAATTCCTGCGCTAAAATTTTGGAAAATGGCATAGAAAGGGACATATTTGCCTCTGCATTGGACAATTCTTGCTGGTCAGGGGGCTTGTCCACTTGCATGGGCTCTTTCGTGGAAGGCAGCGAAGGACAGTGGAGGGGCCCATGGCACCCAGCGCAAAAAAGGGGACAGTGCGACCGTACCCGGGCCCCATTTCGATGGAACTCCTCTTGTTTCCGGTTTGGGAAAATGGGGTAAGGTCACTCAGGAAAAATGGAAGTTTTTGGGGCGGACAGCATTCCTTTATTTACTGGAAGAGGCCTTTCTTTAACATGGCTTCCCGGGCTGCATAATTCCAGGGCAATTCTGGGGCCCGAATGAGGAATTGAATAACGTATTTTCTACAGAGGGGCCCCTTTATGCAGGTTCAACATGCGGATTTGCAGAAAAAGGGAGTGCGATTCTTTAAAAACACGCAAAATTCACCACGAAAGCCCGGATGTTCACCATAACTGGATTCTCCCTATTTAGGGAAAGTAGCCCATGCCAGGTCTTTCCCGGAAGGGTGAACACGAAACCCACCTGGAGCGTTCAAAGGGAACTGGGTTTACCATCATTTAAATGATGGGGGCACTTACTAGGAAGCCCAACAAGCCTTAGGGTCCCCATTGCCCCTTAGTTTGGGAAGGTTGACCCCCAGGTCAATACTTCTGGTACGATATCCGTGGTAGCGGGGTTTTTAGTTGTACTCGGTCAAATTGACAGGCAGGGGTCAAGTGAGGACAGGGGAGGGGGTCAGGGCAGGTGGCAAAGGTTGTGGGTCAGGGGGCAGTGAGGGGGAACTGGTAACAGGGAAATAAATTTCCAAAAAAATGCTTTTTCCGCATAGGCCCAAAGATTCTATGGATTGGCAAGGGCAGGAGGAAGGGGACAGGGTTAAAAAAGGGTCACGGTGTGATAGCGATCACTGGCGTGTGGGGCCCCCTTTGATTTACTGAGCGGGCGGCGCGTG
>JAODAL010036254.1:0-41926 GCA_025379985.1 Phyllomedusa bahiana
TAAAGGGGCTGTATTTTTAAACCCTTACAACAGGTCACAGCATATACTTGTATTGCTACTACATCAACGTTTCATAATACAGACTGACAATGAAGCTAAACATAAAGCCAAAGTAACCCAGGAGTTTATCAAAGCAAATAAATGGATATTCTTGAATGGCCAAGCCAGTCACCTGATCTCATCCCAATTGAGCATGCATTTCACTTGTTAAAGACTAAACTTCAGACAGGTCCACAAACAAACAGCAACTGAAAACCGCTGCAGTAAAGGCCTGGTAGAGCATTAAGAAGGAGGAAGCACAGTGTCTGGTGATGTCCATGAGTTCAAGACTTCAGACAGTCATTACCAACAAAGGGTTTTCAACCAAGTATTAGAAATTAACATTTTATTTACAATTATTTGAATTGATCCATTACTTTTGGTCCCTTTAAAAAACAGGGTGGCAGATGTTAAGGAGCTGAAACTCCTTGATCCAATTTTAATATGGATACCCTCAAATGAAAGCCGAAAGTGTAGACTTTATGTCCATATCCATTATACAACTATAGCTTGACTATGTTTCAGTAAACGGGTTCAAAAAACAAATTTTGTGTCAGTGCCCAAATATATATGGACCCAACTGTATAGACCTGGCTTCAAAAATCTTAAGCTGACGCATTGTCCCGAAGCTTTTGCGCCACTCAATTTTCTGTATTACCACCCAAGCCCATTTTAGCTAATGGTGTTGTAGTGTCATCAGTATCTCCAAAACTTGCCAGTGATATTGAAACACTTCAGCATTTAACTCCACCCACTACCCTCGCTGGTTATTTGTACTGCCGCAGTTTAGACTTTATCTGTGCAACGACTTGCACAATTCTGTTCTTTCTGGTCTTCTGTGAATTTTGGGAACTGAAAGACTTGTTGCTCGCTCTTACTGGTGGCTGTCTAAGGTCATTGATGTTACTGTTCATGTTTTAGCCTGTGAGACCTGTGCTCTGGTCAAGGTCAGGAGAAGGGGGTCAGTTTTAGACCGGATCATTTTGACGCATAGGATGTCAAACTAGAATATCAGACAAATGCGAGAAATATAATATCTTGAGCAAAACAGAAATGTATAACACAGTACGCAATACCAATTGATTCACAACTCTCTGCCTCAAACATCCACCTAACTTTTTTACACAGCAGTCTGTCTCACACATTGGTCTGTCATCAGGTCACCATCACATGACAGTGATGGCAGACTATTACAATACAGCACTGATCTAACACAAACAAAATATCCCAACATTAAGGGACTCACAGAAGACATCTGATTAGTCGTTCTGTCCTTTGATGAGTTAATCTCTTCTTTCATGAGTCATTATTTTTCCCCTTTTCTTCTTGATACGCTCCAGACGGCTTTTCGTCTTGTTACGCTCCAGGACGCTACGGTTTCCTACAGAATTTACCACACATAAATCTTGGATTTTTCCCTTTTCCAGCAGTTGCCTACTAATTCCTGCCTCTAGTATGAGCACCCCACATTAAGTTAGTAGGTAGTAAAGTTGCCTGCTGGTAGATAGGTAGGTAGGTATATAGACCTCCAGTAAGAAGGTATATAGGCCCACTGTCGGTAGGTATACTGTAGGAAGATGGGTATATATGCCCTCTGTAAGTAGATATACAGACTCCTGTAGTTAGGTTTTTTATCCCCCCTGTGGGGAGTTAGGAAGGTATGTATACAAGCCCCTGTATGTAGATAGGTATAATTCACCCTGTAGTTAGGTAGATATACAGCTCCTGGTAGGTATATATATCCCTTGTAGGTATATACAGCTCCCTAAAAGCTATAAATGCCCCCTAGGTAAATGTAGCACATTCTGACGGATTAGAAAAAAAACAAAAAACGTAGCTCTCCTTATTCCCCCTCTGAGGAGCTCACTTGGTGTGACATCACGCTGTTTATGCCGGGAGATTGCTGAAACCTACAGGCTTTTGGCCTAAGAAATACATTGCTGTATAACGTCTCCTGTGCCGCTTACTCCTGTAAGATGGAGGCTCACAGGAGTACTCGATGTGTGGGGCAGAGAGCTGATAATTATTAACTTTCTGTTACACCATGGAGAAGATGTAGCGGGTCCAGGCCTGCACAACGATGTGCCGCTGATGGAGCTTGGGGGTTTCAAACACTCCCTATGGCGCCAGTCCAGTTCTGGGTATAGTCTGGAGGAGTGAATAATAATAATAACCTTTATTTATATAGCACTAACATATTCCGCAGCACTTTACGATTTGGAGGGTGTAGGTACAGACAAAAAGACAGACATTACACATTGAAACGCTTCTTACAGATCAGACACGATGTGTGAGGGCCCTGCTCACAAGAGCTTACAATCTATTAGGATATGCGGGTGAGACGAAGGGTTAGAAGTGCTAGGTTTATAATGGTCCAGCCATGTGACATAAATATGGGGTGATTTATACAGCATTCGGATGGACCTGCCACCCCGACTTTACATCTTTATACAGATAAGTACCGAATTCTACGGAGTGACAGAAATGTGTATGTGTTAGAGAGTCGGACGGGAGTTAGCCATTAGGGATTCTGGTAGGCCAGACTGAGTTGTTGTATTCTCAGGGCCCTCTTAAAAATGTGATGGTTCTGAGTGTACCTGAGAACTGGTGCCACACGTGTGAAATCTTGGAGACGGCATGGGAGGTTTGGATGATTGAGGAATGTAATCTATCATCAGCAGAACGGAGAGAGCGGGTGGGGTGGTAGAGAGGGATGAGGGAGGAGGTGTAGGGGGTTGTAGCACTGTGGAGAGTTTTATGGGTGAGTGTGATGAGTTCATTTTGTAGTCTGTACTGAATGGGCAACAAGTGCAGTGACTGACACAGGGTAGCGGAATCTGAATAGCGGCTGGAAAGAAATATGTGCCTGGCTGCTACATTCAGGACAGTTTGGAGAGGGGAGAGTTTACAGAGAGGGAAACCGATAACAGGGAGTTATAGTAGTCAAGTCGAGAATGAATAAAAGCAACAATGAGAGTTTGAGTTGTTTCCAAAGTGAGAAAAGGACGGATTCTGGAGATGTTCTTGAGGTGCAGGTGACGGGAGTGGGAAAGGGATTGGATATACGGGGTGAAGGGCAGGTCAGAATGAATATAACCCCAAGACAGCAGGCCTGTTGCCTAGGAGTTATAGTGGTGCCACACTGAAATAGAAATAGCAGGGTGAGGTCGGTTATTAGACGGTGAGATGACTAGAAGTTCAGTTTTAGTGAGGTTTAGTTTAAGATAGAGGGAAGGCATGATGTCAGAGACAGCAGACAGACAGTCACCGGTGTTTTGTAGGAGAGCAGGAGTGATGTCTCGGGAAGAGGTGTATAATTGGGTGTCATCAGCATAGAGATGGTATTGGAAGCCAAATCTGCTGATGGTTTGTCCAGTTGGTGCTGTGTAGATAGAAAAGAGGAGAGGACCAAGAACCGATCCCTGAGGAACCCCAACAGCGAGAGGAAGCGGAAAAGAGGTAGAACCTGTAAGTGGGACACTGAAGGAGCGGTCAGAGAGGTAAGATGAAAACCAAGCGAGGGCTATGTCCTGGAGGACAATGGTTCGGAGAATGTTGAAGAAAAGTTGGTGATCAACAGTGTCAAATGCAGCAGAGAGATCCAGAAGAAGCAACAATGAGTTGTTGCCCTGAGATTTAGCAGTGTGGAGGTCATTAGAGACTTTAAACTTTTGCCTTTTCAAAGGAGAGTTTGCTGCTGCTGCACTGCTGAACTGCTTTGGATCAAAGGGTTAAAAGCTAAGTAGCCTAGCCAGTATTCTGAGCGTGCGAGTGTCTCTTTTTTTGTCTAAGTGTGTCGTTTTTGCTTAAGTGTGGGACTTAATATTGGGGGACTTTAGATTTGGTGCTTTTACAAATGGCAGTATTATACAGATTTTTCATATTTTGTATCTGTATTTCTTTTTTGTAACCTCCCCATGAGTTCCATGTTTGACAATGCTGTCTGGTGCACAACCTGTGCAATGTATGCCATCCTTGAGCAACAGTTCGAGGGTCCATACTGCTGTGCGAGATGTGTGCACACTGCACATTTAGAAGCCCGTATCCTGGATCTAAATGAGCAAGTGGCAACACTGAGATCCATTGCCAACTTGAAAGCGAGTCTGCTGCTCACTGAGCAATCACTCGCAGGTGTAGATGCTGGGGAGGATGGTAGAATGGAGGTGCAGGAACAAGAGGAAGCTAGCTGGGTAACAATTAGAAAAAAGGGTAGAGGGAAGAGTGTCAGGGAGGCTAGTCCTGAAATGGCACACCCCAACAAATTTGCAATTTTGGCGGAGGAGGGGGGATGTCGGCTCAGAAATAGCATTGCTGCAGCAAGACACTACCCCTGTCTGCTCCAGTAAGATGGGGAATAGGAGTGCAGGTCAGGCTAGACAGGCGCTAGTAGTTGGGGACGCCATTATCGCGGGCACAGACAGGGCAATCTGTCACAAAGATCGGGATCTTCGAACAGTATGTTGTTTACCTGGGGCCCAAATTCGACATATCGTGGATTGGGCTGACAGATTGCTGGGTGGGGCTGGTGAGAATCCAGCTGTCATGGTGCACATTGGCACCAATGACAAAGTTAGAGGTTGGTGAAGTGTCCTTTAAAAATTATTTCAGGGACAGGCCAAAAGCTCAAGGGAAGGACCTCCAGGGTAATATTTTCAGAAATATTACCTGTTCCACGGGCCACATCAGAGAGGCAGAGGGAGATAAGAGGGGTGAATAAGTGGCTCAAAAATTAGTGTAGGAAAGAGGGATTTGGGTTTTTGGAGAACTAGCAGACTGTATGCTAGGGACGGGCTGCACCTAAATGGGGAGGGTGCAGATTTATTGGGGGACAAAATGGCTAAGAAGCTGCAGTAATATTTAAACTAGGGACTGGGGGGGAGGGTAACTACACATATAGCGTGCAAGATAGCGAAAATAGCTGGGAATTAGTAATAAATCAAGGGGTGGAGTGGAGGGAGGGGTGTAGTAATAGTTAAAAAGAACAGTGAGAAAGGAATACAAACTGAAAAATCTCTAAATTGCATGCTGACCAAAGGCAGGTGTCTCACCAACAAAATAAATGAACCAGAATTATTTATTTCTGAAGAAAAATATGACTTAGTGGAGATAACTGAGACATGGTTTGATGAGACCTATGACTGGGCAGTTAACTTACAGGGTTACAGTCTATTTAGAATGACCGTAAACACCGGAAGGGGGGAGGTGTCTGTCTCTATGTAAAATCCTGCCTTCCTGCCTGAAGCCAACACTGCGGGAAGATATAGGTACAGGTAATGAACAGGTGGAATCATTATGGGTAAATATACATGGGGGTAATAACAGTAATACAATTCTAATAGGAGTTTGCTATAGGCCCCCAAATATAACAAAGCCCATGGAAGATATGCTCCTCAGGCAAATATATGAGGTAACTAATCAGAATTAGGTTGTTATTATGGGCGACTTTAACTACCCAGACATAAATTGGGAATCTGAAACCTGTAGCTCTCTCAAAGGAAACAGGTTTTTTCTATAACTAAAGATAATTATCTTTCCCAAATGGTGCAGGAACCTGCTAGACTTAATATTGACTAATAGACCTGACAGAGTAACAAAGGTTCAGGTTGAGGGGCATCTAGGGAATAGTGACCATAATCTAATAAACTTCCATTTATGCTTCAATAGAGTGTTTTGTTATGGAGCCACAAAAACACTGAATTTGAGAGGCCCTAAACCGTATTGAGTGGGACAAGGTGTTTAAAAATAGCAGAACAAAAAATAAATGTGCCCACTGTGAGAGGTACATACCATATGGTAAAAAAACAATTTTTTTTTAACTATTAAAATAGTAAAAAGATTAAAAAAGAAGATGCTGGTCCTTTAAAAAGTACTGAGGGAGAGGCTATCCTGGAGTATCTCACTGAAAATAAATGTATAATGCCGTTCCAGCATGGGTTTATGAAGGATCGGTCCTGTCAGACTAATCTCATCAGCTTCTATGAGGAAGTCAGTGCTAGACTGGATCGGGGTGAGGCACTGGATGTCCTATATCTAGATTTTTCTAAAGCATTTGATACGGTGCCACATAAAAGGTTGGTAAGTAAAATGAGAATGCTTGGACTGGGGGAAATGTGTGCAAGTGGGTAAGCAACTGGCTCACTGATAGAAAACAAAGGGTAGTAATTAACGGTACATACTCTGACTGGATTGCTGTTACTAGTGGGGTACCATAAGGGTCAGTTTTGGGCCCTATCCTCTTCAACATTTTCATTAATGATCTTACACAGGGATTACACAGTAGAATATCGATCTATGCAGACGATACTAAGCTCTGTAAAGTAATCAACACGATAGAGGATAATGTGTTATTACAAAGGGATCTTGATAAGTTGGAGGCCTGGGCAGGGAAATGGCAGATGAGGTTTAACACAGATAAATGCAAGGTTATGCACATGGGGAGGAAAAATCCATTACATGACTACATGTTAAATGGAAAAAGGCTGGGTAAAAGTGACATGGAGAAGGACTTGGGAATCCTGGTGGACAGTAAACTTAATTGTAGCAGCCAGTGTTAGACAGCAGCTGCAAAGGCAAATAGGATCATGGGGTGCATTAAAAGGGGCATAGAGGCACATGATGAGAACATTATTCTCCCATTATACAAGTCACTGGTTAGACCACACATGGAATATTGTGTACAGTTTTGGGCACCAGTGCACAGGAAAGACATTGTAGAGCTTGAACAGGTACAAAGGCAGGCGACAAAAATAATAAAAGGACTGGGTGGACTACAATACCCAGAAAGATTAGCAAGATTAGGGTTATTTAGTTTAGAGAAAAGACGGCTTCGGGGGGGACATAATAAATATGTTTAAATACATCAAAGGTCAATATAGAGATCTCTCCCAAGATTTATTTATACCCAGGGCTGTATCTAGAACAAGGGGGCATCCTCTATGTCTTGAGGAACGAAAGTTTCTACATAAACATAGAAAGGGATTCTTTACTGTTAGAGCAGTGAGACTGTGGAACTCTCTGCCAGAGGAAATTGTCATGGTGACTTCACTAACAGAGTTCAAAAAGGGTTTGGATGCATTTCTGGAGCGTAATATAACAAGTTATAGTGACTAGGATTCTGGAGAGGGGTTGTTGACCCAGGGATTTTTCCGATTGCCAGATTGGAGTCGGGAAGGAAATTTTTCCTCAAATGAGGACAATTGGCTTCTGCCTTGTTGGTTTTTTTTTGCCTTCCTCTGGATATACACCTTAGTAGAACAGGCTGAACTGGATGGACGTCTCGTCTTTTTTAGGCCTTACAAACTATTAAACTATAGAGGGCGATGAGAAAAAAGCAAACCTATTACACAATTTCTTCTCCACTGTATTTACCGAGGAGGATGACCTTCCTGTTGATGAGCAAAGGGAGGAGGTAAATTCCAACTTAAATGTTTCTTGTCTAACCCAGGAAGAAGTGCAGCTCCGCCTTAGGAAGCTTAAAATAGACAAATCCCCAGGTCCTGATGGTATACACCCACGTGTCCTAAGGGAGTTAAGTAATGTGATAGATAGGCCCCTATTCTTAATATTTATGGACTGTATAATAACGGGTTATGTCCCAAAGGATTGGCGCATAGCAAATGTGGTGCCAATATTCAAAAAGGGGTCAAAAAGTGATCCAGGAAACTATAGGCCGGTAAGTTTAACCTCTGTTGTGGGTAAAATGTATTGAAGGTTTTCTAACAGATGCTATCCTGGATTATCTCCAGCATGGGTTTATGAAGAATCGGTCCTGTCAAACTAATCTCATCAGCTTCTATGAGGAAGTTAGTTCCAGACTGGATCGGGGTGAGGCACTGGATGTCATATATTTGGATTTTTCTAAAGCATTTGATACTGTTCCACATAAAAGGTTGGTAAGTAAAATGAGAATGCTTGGACTGGGGGAAAATGTGTGCAAGTGGGGAAGCAACTGGCTCACTGATAGAAAACAAAGGGTGGTAATTAACGGTGCATACTCAGACTGGATCCCTGTTACTCGTGGAGTACCACAGGGCTCAGTATTGGGCCCTATCCTCTATAATATTTTCATAAACGAACTTACACATGGATTGCACAGTAGAATATCAATCTTTGCAGTTCATACTAAGCTCTCTAAAGTAATCCACACAATAGAGGATAATGTGTTATTACAAAGGGATCTGGATAGGTTGGAGGCCTGGGCAGAGAAGTGGCAGATGAGGTTTAACACTGATAAATGCAAGGTTATGCACATGGGGAGGAAAAATCCATTACATGATTACATGTTAAATGGAAAAACACTGGGTAAAAGTGACATGGAAAAGGACTTGGGAATCCTGGTGGACAGTAAACTTAACTATAGCAGCGAGTGTAAGGCAGCAGCAGCCAAGGCTGCATAATAGGATCATGGGTTGTATTAAAAGCGGCATAGATGCACATGATAAGAACATTATTCTCCCATTATACAAGTCACTAGTTAGACCACACATGGAATATTGTGTACAGTTTTGGGCACTAGTGCACAGGAAAGTCATTGTAGAGCTTGAACAGGTACATAGGCGGGCAAAAAAAATAATAAAAGGACTGGGTGGACTGCAATACCAAGAAAGATTAGCAAGGTTAGGGTTATTTAGTTTAGAGAAAAGACGGCTTCGGGGGGACATAATAAATATGTTTAAATATATTAAGGGCCAATGTAGAGATCTCGCTAAAGATTTATTTATACCCAGGACTGTATCAAGAAAAACGGGGCATCCTCTACGTCTTGAGAAAAGCATGTTTCTACATAAACATAGAAAGGGATTCTTTACTGTTAGAGCGGTGAGACTGTGGAACTCTTTGCCAGAGGAAATTGTCATGATGAATTCACTAACAGAGTTCAAAAAGGGCTTGGATGCATTTCTGGAACGTGATAATATAACAAGTTATAGTGACTAGGATTCTGGAGAGGGTTCGATGATCCAGGGATTTATTCTGATTGCCAGTTTGGAGTGGAAGAATTTTTTTCCCTAACAAGGAAAATTTGGTTTTCTACCTAAAGGGGGGATTTTCCCTTTCCCTTTGGAAAAAACACTTTAACAACCCCCTTTTCAAAATGGGCTAAATTGGTGACGTAGTCTTTTTTTTCAGCCTGCAAACTAGTAACTAAGCATTTTTGGGGAAGTGAAACTGCAAACCCTGTTGTAAAAGATCAGAGTAGAGAGAAGCTGACACGAAAGTAACCAAGATTTAGAGATGAAGGGCGGTTAGAGGGTCGGTAATTTGCGGGCCGGGGCGGGTCCGGGTAGGCCCCCTTTTTGTAAAGGGGTTATGATGGCTTTTTTTTAAAGGGAAGATGGAAAATCCCAGTGAAGAGAAAGGTTACGGATTGCATTTTAAGGTGAGAGAGGACAGCCGGAAAAATTTGACTGGATAGGTAGGAGGGAAATAGGGTATAGAGCGGTGGTGGGCTGAGCGACAAGAGAACCCGGGCATTCTTCTTCGTGGGGTCAAGAGTGAGAGTAGGTAGGGACGGGCGGGGAGGGATAGGATTGGTGCTCTGGGTTTGGAGAAAAAATGTTTACCAATTCGTCAATTTTGTCTTTGGGGGGTGCCAGGTTTCGCCAAGGTCATGCCGGGGGCCGGGGCTTTGGGGCCTGAGGAAGAGGGATGGGGGTCAAACAGACGTTTTTGTGTAAAGTGTTAAACTAGGGGGGGAAAAAAAATTTTTTTTGTTTGGCCAAATGCGGCAGAGTGGTAATCCTGAGCGTAAAATTTTTGTAGTGGAGAAAGCCCGCAGGCAGCTTTGACTTTCTCCACCAGGGGCCCTCTTTCAGCATTATGGGCCCCTGGGGGAGCTGTGCACTGGGCCCCCCAACCAGCATTCAATTTTACAGGAATAAAATATAAATTTACAATAAAATGACGGAATAGAAAATCTTGTTGTGGGGAAAACACGCCCCGGGTTTTATAGCAGGATTTCTAGAACAGGATGGCGTCCCCCCGTGGGAGGGGCTATATGGGTCATGGACAGCCATCCGTCCCCCAGGCCAGCCATGCAGCACTCCTAATTTTAAAAAATTGCTGGTAGCCTGGTCTGGGGACACAGGAAAGGCTGACCACATGAGGAGGGGCATTTTGGGGCATGGACAGCCCCCCGCCAGTCTACGCAGCTTTTTTTATAAAAATTAGACGTGCATGGGCTGGCCTGTGGGCACAGGATGGGGAACCATAAAGTTGTAACTTCTGCTTGTGGGCCCACCCTGCTGACCTTGTCACTGTCCCCCAAGTCCTCTTTTCTAAAGTAAAGCTATGGGGCCCCCGGGCCCTTACTATATATAAGAGAGACTTGGGACAGTGACCGGATCAATGGTGGGTGACCACAACAGGGTTACATGAAAGAAATTTACTGTCCCCCACCCATAGGGCCATGTCACTGTTCCCCCCTCATTTGGGGATTTCACTGTGACTGGCCAAAGAGTTGGGGGAAAGACAAACAACTGGGGCCATACCTCGTGCTGGGGCGGGCCGGTCCCGTCTGCTGCGCGGCCTCTGAAATGGTGCCAGCTGCTGTGAGGAAGGGGCTGGGGAGGGGGGACTTTTTTTTTTAAAAATTAATTACAAGTCTCTCCATTGGCGGCCGCGGCTGCGCGCGGCCCCACTAAAAACTACATTCCCAGGGGCCCGGCGGGGGAGGGGAAAGGGACGGGCCCCGCCAGGAGACCTCAATCTCTGATCCCGCCCCCGGGGCCGCTTTTCCATTGGGCCGGGTAGGCCATCCCCGGGGGGCCCCCGATCTCTGGGGGCCCTCCCGGGCAGCCGCCACCCTGCCCAGTGGAGCGACAGCCGCTCTGCCCGGGGCAGCCGGGATTCGGGCCGCACGCCGGCTGGGAGCGTCGCCGGGGGGCTGGGTTTTCCCCTTTGGGGGGCCCCGAGAAACCGGCCCGGTCTTGGGGCCCCCTCATCACAGGGAAAGGGGCCGGGTCACAGACCCAGCATGCACCCAAACCCCCGCTGCCTCCCGCGGGGTCAACACACCGAGGCTGAACATGGGGATCTACTACCCGTCTTCACCCCATGGGCCGGGGGGCGGGCGCCGATGTATGCCCAAATCCGCGCCCCCCTCCGCGGCCCTGCCTCTGCGCCAGGGGGCCCCCGGGCCCCAGACGGGGGAAAGAGGAAAAGGAAAAAGTAAGAAAATTTTTTATTTTTTATTTTTTTTAAACTACGGCAAAACCTGGCAACAATGGGGACTACCTGGCAAAATGGGGAAATCTACCTGGAAAAGAGGGGACACTCCCTGGCAAAAAGGGGGGAAAATCTCCCTCAACAGGGGGGGGCACAAATGGCAACAATGGGGGCATCCCTTGGCAACAAGGGGAAACACCGGGAACGGGGATTTTAACCGGCAAAGAGGGGACATCACCGGCAACAAGGGGACTTTTACCGGGCAAAGGGGGACATCTCCTGGCAACAAGGGGGGCAAACCTGGAAACAGAGGGCACTGCTGCAACGGGGGCAACTACGGAACAAAGGGGGGCACTAGTTGGCAACAATGGGGGCCCTCCCGGGCTAACAAAGGGGGGCACCTACCGGGCTAATAAAGGGGGGCATCTCCCTGGCAACAAGGGGGCACTACCGGCAACAGGGGGGGATTACCTGGCAACGAGGGGGCATCTACCTGGCAACAGGGGGGGCTTTTACCTGGCAAACAAGGGGCAAAACCTGGCAACAGAGGGGACAACTACCGGCAACAATGGGGCCTAGCTGGCAAAAAGGGGGGGGCCTGCGGCAACAGGGGGGCACTAGCTGGAAAACAGGGGGGCACTGCTGGAAAACAATGGGGCCCCCTACCTGGTAACAAAGGGGGGCACCTACCGGGCTAATAAAGGGGGCCCCTACCTGGCTAACAAAGGGGGTCATCTGGCTAAAATAGGGGCAATCTACTTGACCAACAGGGGGCATCTTCCTGCCTGTAAGGGGCCTACCTGCTATGGGGGTTTCTACCTGGCAATAAGGCATCTACCGCTTTTCTTACCAAGCCTTTATCCCCAGTTAGGGGGAGGGGGTGTGGCTTTGAAGTGGCTTGGCTTATGAAGAGGGCCGTGTCCATGAAAATTTTGTCGCCTGCGCGCTACGCGCACCGCCGTTAAAATCTCCTGCTTTTCATTTTCAAAATTTGGCAACTATCTACTACCTACTTACTAGATGTGGGGCCCATAACAAAGGTAAGGAGTCAGCAGCGAAGTGCTGATAAAGTGAGGATTCTAAGATGTTTGTGCGTTAAAAACTGCAGGGACAGTGTCGCCGGACAAGGCGTAAAGGCGGTCTAGACGAAGGAGGGGGAAAGGGAAAAAGAACGATTCAGAACGACGGGATCAGACAGGACGCCCCGTGAGTCCCTGGGTCGGGGGTTATTTTGCTATTATTTCCATCAGTGCTAAGCTCTGTCATGTAATGGTGACCCGGAGCTGGTAATGTTTAATTGTTTCTTTGATTATGAAAAAATTATTTTTTTTTTTGGGTGGTGGGGGGCCAGTACAACCCACTGCCCGGGCCCATAGGCTGTAAACGGCCCTGGCCGCACCTGCGCTTTACAGTTCACAGCGCAGGCAGGGCGGCGCCGCAGTGAAGAAAGGGCGCGCCGCCCTGCCGGGGCTGTGAATAGCAAAGTGCAGTGCGAGGCATAACAACGATAGCAGGGGCCGCCGCGCAGGGCCCCTGCTCTAAGCAACTGTCGCGCCTGCGCTTTACTGTTCAAAGAGCAGTCAGGGCGGCGGCGCAGTGAAGAAAGGCGGCGTAGCAAGGGGCGGAAAGAACTGTGTCCGGGCTCCGGCGGGCGGTGGTGAGAGAATCCATTGGGCCGGGCAGGCAGCCGCCCGGGCCCTCAGGGGCCCCCCTGTGCTCGAGGGCCCCCCGGGAAGTGCCTACCTGGCCGAATGGAAGAGACGGCCCTGCTCCACAGACGCTCAGCACACCTGAAACATCGCTGCAGAAAGTGAATCTGAGGCGTGTGCCAAGGCTGCCGGCGTCTGACTCTGGTGGTGCGATGTGTGAGTGGTGCCAACATGTCCAGGAAGGTTGTGAGAGTTTAATTATATTGTTTGACTACCAAGATCATGATCAGATGGTTGTACGGACTCGGGGGTGCTCGATCAATCAATGAATCAATCAATTTCTGTCTTATTTCAACTGCTCACTTTCAAATATGTTTCAGTTCCAAATATGGTTCACTTCTCTATATGGCACAACTGACCCTTGGTCAACTGGCCCAAGCTATCTAATTTGTGAGGGAACCTGTGTTCCAGCCTGCTCTGTACATGCTGACCAACTGGTGAGGGTATTTCACAAGAGGTTTCCATTTAACCCCTTTCTGACATTGGATGTAAACATACATCTTAGTGGGAAGTGATTCAGGCCACGGGTGATTAACCCCAAAGCTCTGTCTTTCCCTAAGGTAAAGACAGAGGGAGGAAGCTCCATCTGTCCTCCATCAGAGGAGACTGCTGAGGGCTTACCTGACACCCCTGGAATTCTAACAAAGAATTCTGGGGCTGTCCGTGACATCGACATACCCTGCCGTGCCCTGTGGGCATGGCCGGGCACAGTGATTGACTGTTGCCATGGAGATCAGCACATAGCAGCAATGCTGTGTATTGTTCTCCATTGTGTCAGTGATCTGAAGATCACGGATACAAGTCCCCTATGGGGAAAAGTAAAAAAAAAATAAAAAATCACTGTGTGCATAACGGCCTACTGTATAAATCTATTGCAATATTTAACCCGGATGATGAAGGAAGTTATAAGAAAAAAAAAAGTCATAAAATTGCGAATTTCATTTGCCCCGCAGCATATAAAATGGAATAAAAAGTAATCAAAATGTCATGTAAACAACAAAGTGGTACCAATGAAAACATCAGTTTATCCCCCACCCCCCCATTTTAATGGTCCAATACTAAAAGAACCGTGGAACACCTGTGCGCCCAAAATGCACAATACACACCTAGATGAGATCCATGAGGGGTGTTGAATCCAAAATGCCTTGACTTCTGGAAGGTTTCACCTGTTCTGGTACTTTAGCGGCTTTGCAAATACGACATCGCACCCACAAAAATCTGCGTTCCAAAAGCCAAATAGCTCTCCCTCCCTTGTGCCATGCGTATAAACAGTAGTTTACACCGATATATATGGTATTGCTAAACTTTTAGAGAATTGAGTAACACATTTTGGGGTGCTTTTAAAAATTAAACATTTTCCAGCTAAAATTGTAGATTGGTGGAAAAAAATTAATTTTCACAGCCTAACGGTAAAAACATTTGTGAAACACCTGTTGGGTCGATATACTCACTACACCGCTAAATACAGCTCTGGAAAAAATTAAGAGACCACTGTTAAATTTTCAGTTTCTATGATTTTTCTCTTCAATGGTAATTTTTTTGAGAAAAATATACATTATTTTATGATATAAACTACTGACAAAATGTCTCTGAAATTCAAAGCAAAAAATTTTGTATTTCTTTTCAGTAAATGAGAAATCTTCAAAATAATAAAAAGGAAGCAGTGCTGTCAGATCTCAAATAATGTAAAAGAAAACAAGATCATATTTATTTAGAAACAATAAGACTAATGTTTAAGTCGGGAAGAGTTTAGAAATCAATATTTGGTGGAATAACCATGATTTTTTCATTCAAATTCCCTTTGGCCTATTCCTAGCACTTGTATTGCCATCCAGCTTGTCCTATTGCAAGAGGATTGTGAAGACCACAGCAGTATTTTTTATACTTTCCTTCATTAAATAAGATTTGGTTCAGGTGATCACCTAATCCGAAGCACATTAAGTAGAATGAGGTGTACTTTGGTTGGAATTCAACGGACACTGGAATGGAATGGCTGTCAGACATGTAGAGATGCTGATTTTTAGAAAACTGTGCAGTGGTCTCTTAATTTTTTCCAGAGCTGTATATTCCTTAACCCCTTCCTGATGGTCATAATAATATGGCTCTATTTTTTTCCTCTTTGCCTTCTGAAAGCCATAACTTTATTTTTCCATCTACATAGACGTATGAGGGCTTTTATTTTGCAGGACAAGATGTACTCATTAATGGTGTTATTCATACTACCATAGAATATACTGGGAAACTGTAAAAAAATTCTAAGTGGGGTAAAATGTGGAAAAAAAAGTACTTGTGCCATGTTTGCGGGGGTTTTTTTATGGAGTTCATTCTTCAGTAATGATGTGTTAACTGTATTCTACAGGTTGATCCGCATCCGCCAATACCAAACATGTAAAAAAAATCCAAACATTTTCTATTTTTGACGTTTGCGCCGCCATTTTGTGCGACCAATAACTTTTTTGTACTAACACCTACGGACGTGAGTAAGGGTTCTTCTACGGTGTTCAACGTACGGAATAAATGATGTTATATTTTAATAGATTGGACATTTTCGGACGCAGCAATATCAAATATGTATAAAGTTATTATTTTTATTTATTTTATTTGTAAAATGGCGATTTGAAATTTTAATATTTTTTTCTTTTTTTTTACACTTTAAAACTTTTTTTTTAACTGTAGCTTTGAGTCCCGCTAGGGCGCATAACCACTAGGGGGCATGGTCATTTATACAGCCTAATGCATTGTATGAACAATGCATTAGGTTGTACAAAGATGGTGGCTTCCCCACTCCCTGCCTGGGGCCGGAAGTGGGGAAATTGAAAACATGGCAGTGACAGAAGCCTTCACAAGGCTTCCAACTGCCATGTTTAGCAATCGGGACACAGCGATTTCACTGCTGATATCTCGCTCATAGTGAGGAACAGGGCGCGCCACCGTTTCTCATTGATTTAGACACTGCGGCGTCTAAGGGGTTAAACAGCAGTGTCCCCCTCGGGCTGTAACTGCCGGGTGTTAGCTGCAATTAGCCGCTAACACCGCTTACCGGCATCAGGACGTATCCATACGTCCTATGTCCGTAAGGGGTTAAGGGGTGTAGTTTCCAATAAGGGTTTTTTTTAGTGGTGTTTAAAAAGTTTAGTTTACGCTAGCCTGGAATGGTGCCTAAGCAAAATGTTACCAAGATTGAGACCCTTAAGTCTAGTAGGTGCTCCTCATATTGTGAGGCTTGTGGTTGAGCCAAATAGTGCACTAGGGCCACAGTTGGGCTGTCTTTAAAAACAGCAGAATTCGGAGAATTGACCATTTCCTTGGTCACATCTACCATGTTCCAGTGAAAACGGATAAAAATTAAAAATCTGCAAAGAAAAATTAAATTTATAAATTTCACCTCCACTTTGCTTTAATTGAAATACTGAATGGGATAATATTAGAGATGGGCGAATCGATTCTAATGTAATGGAATTTGTTTCGAATTTCAGGAAAAATTCAATTCTGCACGAAGGCGAAGTTTATGGTACTTTGCGGGAACAAATCATCCTTTTTTCTAAAATGGTCGTGAGCACATGGCGTGACATGGGGCAGAGAACTATGGGAGGAAGGAAGGAACGCCACGGGCTTCTGTGACATCACAGCCATCATGGACGCCATGTTAAATTCTCACACTTTTCACTGTCTGTCCTGTCACAAGCATCTATCTTCTGCAGCACTATATTGCACTCTGTGCAAAACAAACCCGTTTTTTTAGCTACTGGGGTGAAAAACCTTCACAAGTGTGTGTCATATACATATTCATATTCTCCCTAAAATCCAGGGTGTTTGTAGTTCTGTCCCATACACCTGAATCTCAGGCCAAGATGTCACTTCTCTACTCTCCCGGATCCCTGACTGTCTGTCCTCCATTTCCTCCTTCTTCTCATCACGTCTCCTAAAACTAAATGTGGAGAAAACAGAACTTATCATCTTTCCACCGTCCAACTCTACCCCTGCCCCTGATCTCTCTATCACAGTCAACGGCTCTACACTTTCACCGGTCCCACAAGTCCGCTGCCTTGGGGTAATCCTAGACTCTGCTTTATCTTTCAAACCACACATCCAAACCCTCACCTCTGCCTGCCGCCTCCACCTGAAAAACATCTCTCGCATCCGCTCATTCCTCGGCTATGACACTACAAAAATGCTTGTCCATGCCCTTGTCATCTCCCGCCTAGACTACTGCAACATCCTTCTCAGTGGCCTCCCAGCTAGCACCCTCGCTCCCCTCCAATCCATCCTTAACTCTGCTGCCCGTCTTATCCACCTCTCTCCTCGCTACTCCTCTGCCTCTCCCCTCTGCCAATCCCTTCACTGGCTTCCCATTGCCCAGCGAATTCATTTCAAGCTTACCCATGACCACAAGGCTCTCCATGACCTCCCCTCCATCATCTTCCCCTAATTTCCAATTCTCCCCTCAACCCATTTTCCGCTCCCCGGACCTTTCCTCTGCTCTCCCTTATAGCCCCTAACCCCGTCCCAGACTTTCCCCGGCTTCACCCACACTTGGAACTCACTGCCCCAACCACAGATTTTCCCACTCTCGCCAGCTTAAAAGAAACCTAAAAACCCCCATCTCTTCAGGTTTGCCTATAATTTTCACTAAATTGTCACTACTTCCTCCAAGACATTTCCCCCTCACCTCCTGTCTTTTTCCCCCTCCTTGTGATTGTAAGCCCTGCGGTAGGGTCCTCTTCCCTGTGTGCCAATTGTCATTAGCCTGTACTCGTTTACGTATGTAAGATGTAACCCCTCGAATTACGCCCCCTGGAGTCAATGGCGCTTTAAAAAAAATAATTAATAATAATAAATTTCCCAAGGGTTTTCACTGTGAGGGTATTTTTTCCCCAAGGGTTTTTAAATTTACCCTCTTGTTGTGGGTTAATTAGAAGTAAAAAAAAGGGTGTGTGTTTTTCTGCCCCCATTCCCCCTAAATTTCCCATTGGGTTCCTAGTAGGGTATTTTTCCCCCAAGGGGTTTAAATTTTTTTCCCTTTTTGTTCGTGGGGTAATTAGGACTCAAATACAGGGTGTGTTTTCTCCACATCATGCCTGAATCCACAACTTCAGACCGGGGGGTATTTTAATTTTGGCCCAAGATTTAAATTTTGTCCTTTTTGGGGGAAAATCTGTGTCATATCCAGGGGTTTTGTGTATTTCAGTTACATACATCTAAAATCCACCAGTTCAGTCTCTTGGGATATTGTATCTGTGGAAAAGGGGGAAAGGGGGAAAACCAAACATAGTGGAACCTATGGAGGGGGGAAAACCCGATTAGGAAACCCCAGGGGGGTTGATGAGAGAGTGGTTAGTTGGCAGCGCATTAGAAAGGCCACAGAGGGGCAAATGCCCGTTGTGGAGGTGGCAGCAGCATGATTGGGCCCCACAGATTGGCAAAATTAACAGTGTGGAGGTGGCGGCAGCAGCAACATGGGCCGGAGATGGCACAATGTCAAAATTTTTGGGGGGCGGCAGCTGGGTTTAAATGAGGAGGTGGCAGAAACGCAACATCAAGCACAGATGCATGGTGAATAGTTTGGGATGACAGCACAGCTTTAGGACCTGAGGGGGTGAAGGGGCAGCAGCATCAGAAGGCTAAATTGGCCCAGTGAAGAGTGGGGAGGTTGGTGTCAATACCCCCCCTAGTAAAGATGGTGGGTGGTTAGGAGCAGTAGCGCAGATGTGTGGCATCAGGCAGGGGGGCAGCCCCAAAATAGTAGCTGTGGCAGGTAGCCAGAAGAATCCGGGGTTTCAGGGTCTGCCCCAGGTCTGTGCGGTGGGTACCTAAATCAGAGGTGGGGGTGAAGAAACAGGTCAATTTTAAAAGGGTGGACAGGCGCTGTGGCAGTGGCCAACTGACTAATGGTTTCTTAGTACTTGATTTTGTTTTCCCATCTTGGCAGGGGGGAAAAAAAATGCCCCTTTTTTGGACTGGTAGCGAAGGTCCAAGACGGTGGAGATAGAACATGTTCTTCGGATGGTGACAATTCGGCTTTCACTCCAGGAAAAATCAGCATGCAGGGGGCCATCTGCGCAAGGGGATTTAGGGATCCCCTGCCTCTCTCCAGTATCTGCCCAGGGTGTGTCTAGGTCACCCCGCCTCGCTTCCTCTCTTATGGCGCTCCTGCTCCTTCCTTTTCACCTGAGTAGAAAAAAACCCTCATTTCCCCCGGCACTACTTGTGCCCAAAATGTCTTCCCTTCCCTCCTCCCCAGTTCGCCCCCATGGATATTTTGGCCGTCAGATGTAGTCCCACGCCCGGGTTCCCCTGCAGAAATTCGCGCTTTTTTTTCCAAGACATGAAGCGTGGAATGCTTTTTTTATCCCGTAGTCTAGCGTGCAAAAAACGGGGCCCCCCTTAAAAAGGGTCTTGCAAACAGAGGTGTCACAAGGCTCCACGGCTAACATCAAAAATACACAGTGGAGTACCCCTGTCCACTTGGATCATCAAGAAATCATTAATGGCTTTACTCTGTTCAAGTTTCTCCCTGTTTTGCTCGTTCATATTTTTTCTTTGGGTTTTTCTTGTCTAGTTTCTCTGTTCTGTTCGTCAAGGAATTGTGTTGGTGTGTGGAATATCAAAAGTGCTTGCAAAGTTTCGGGCCCAGTTCTAAAAAAGGGGTGCAGAGTCCCCACTTGAAAAGGGGGGACCGCAAAAACCACCAACTTGGAAGGAGCATTTTTAGCTTCTGCATTTGGGGAGGTAGACCATACTGCTGTCCTTGGCAATGCCTCGGTGAGACTGCTGGTGCGAGGAACAGGCATCGGGAGGGGTAGTGTGTGAAAGACAACAACTCCTTGGGCGAGGTAGTGGACCTTTTGACTGCCTGAAATGGGGGGTGTCCTGGGTTCCTGCTGGGGCGGATGGACCACAATTGAGGCAATTTTTCCAGGCCCACTGTATGGTAAAGCTGTATTTGCACAGGGCTGTGATGTAAGTTAGGTCCCTGGCCCTTTTTTCTTTTCCCCACAATTTAATATACCCCATTTTTCCTCTGGTGTCTTGGCAGAAAACTTAAAAAAAACTTTAAGACTCTCAGTTCACTATTTTGATAAAAGATGTTTAAGCGTAAAGACTTTAAACGTGATTAAAATCGGGAAACCATCTATCTTTACCTCTCAATCGAGCCAATCGGGCCTCCCAACGGTCAACCGACCTCCCCTTATTCAGAGAGAAAAAATAAAAAACACCCCAAAGCAAGTGCCTTTTATGGGGAGCCTGTGAGAGTGGCGGGACGAAACCCCAAAATGGAAAAAACCCCCTTTTCCCTATAGGGGTTTAAAAACAATGTACACAAGTATAACTTTTTGTTTCGGCAAAAACATTTCTGAAAAAAAGTTTGCAAACCTGGGTGCCCTGGCGGGCTGGGAACAATTTTTGCAAAAACGGCCACCGCAATCGCCAAATGGAAATACCCCTTGTCCCCTGAAGTTTATGGTTTTATCTAATGAAAAAAATTTTTAAATTTGCAATTTTTGGTCAAAAATTTTTGTTCCCCCCGACTTTTAACTGTCCAAAAGGGGATCCCGGGTACATCTACGACCAAAAGCCCCCCCGGGTCAAAAGCCTCCCCGAAGAAAAAAAAAAAAAATGCTCCCCCTTTTCCCGGGGAAAAAAAATTGGAAAAAAGGAAAAAAAGAAAATTTGATTTTTAAAAAAAAGAAAAAAGCCCTTGCCCTTCCCCCAGGGGGCCCCGGGCGAAGGGGTTTTTAAAGTCCCCAAAAGTTTTGGCCCAACATTTCCTAAAAAGGGGGGCCTTTCCCCCATCAATTTCCCCCCAGGCAAAGAAGGGGGGGGAAGGGGCCCCCCCGGGGGATGTGTGGGTGGGGGGGGGGTTTTTTCCATTTGGGGGGGGGGGGGCACTTTTTCATTTGGGGGGGTTTTTAAACTAGGGCAAAAATACCTTGTCCCGCCTTTCTTCTTCACGTGGCTTCCCGTTTAAATCGGCTGCAAAATTTGGTTTTGCCTTTCACCCCTGCCCCCCCTCAACGGTCCGTGTAAGACCTGACCCCTGCAACATAACCCCCCATCCATCTCCTATCAATATTTGCCCGCTTCTGCAAGTAAAGCGGGTTTTCCCCTACCCCTTTGCTGCCCCCGCCTAAATAGTTTGTCCTCATGTACAGTGGGGGAGGCCAAGTCTGGTTTTTTCGGCTGTGGGAACCCAACGGGACAGAGGGTTCTGGACAGGTGAGGGTCCTACAATGCAATAAAGGTTGTTTTAGGACCCCGACTGTTGGCTTAGTGGTCAACACACGGCCACTAGATGACACCGGAAGCTATGGCCTCGCGAGGTGACCCCTGCTGTGACCTCCCCTTACTGTGCTGCGACCTGTGCCTGTTCCAGGAACCTATAATTACTTTCTTTGTTACCCCATGTGATCAGGAACACACACAACCCTCACAGTTTTAAGTGTGCTCTGTGAAAACTAATTTCCTTTGAAAGCCCCAACAATATCCTAATTGTTAACCCCCAAATTCTGTACACATTGTTACTTCCTGCACTTGGAAACCCCCAGGCACTTTTCTGTATATAGAGGTTGGTTGGGGATGGCAGGTTCATCCCCCTTTTTTTTGTTACTACCCTATTTTTTACATCTAAAAACAAAAAATCATGGACACTAAAGACTAAATAAAACCCCCATATTTAATTTTAAATGGTGACCCTTGTAAACCAAGAACTTCTCACCCTTTTTTTCACCCATACTCCCTAATAGATTGTAAGCTCTTGGAGCAGGACCCCCACCCTTTTCGGTCTCATTTGTTGCTTTTTTTTTAAAAAGTAATGCGGTTACCCTCTATATTGTAAAGTGCTGCAAATATGTTTTTCCGTATATAAATAAAGATTTTAATATAATAAAAGTAGGATTTTGGCACTCAGTCCCCTTTTTAGTTGGCACTGACATTCCCTTGTCAGGCTTTCCCCCCCTTTAGTTATTTGGTCAGTTTTCCCCTGTAATGCCCCCGAGAAGTGAAGTGGAAGCGATTCTATTTGCGGCGGCTGTCATCTGCGTGTCATCTAAAAACAACATTGTATGAAGACCAAACCCCCCCAGCATATTTGGGAGGACAAGGATCTCAACACCCTCAGGCTTCCGCAGCCAAAAATAGGTTTTTTAATCCCAAATTTTCAGCAAATAAATTCGGGTGAAATAATTTTTTGCGAAATTCGCCCATCTCTAATTCTGGCACCTAATTTTTTTTTTTTTTTTAAACAAGAGTCATTTAGTTAAATCTTTAGGGCAAATCTATTAACAAACCTAAGCTATAATGCAGGTAATACTGTGGATCAAAAGTGAAAATTATGAACAGTTAACATAAAAAAAACAAACATTTTGCAAACATATAGGAAAAATAAATAATAAAGTGCTTCAGTTCAGCAACATCACCAACACATGTAAAACAAACAAAATAGCATAAACAGTTTTGTTAAACTTACATATCCAGTAGCCATAAAATATGCACAATAGGAGAGAAAGTTTTATTCACGTGGAAAAACGTTTTTCCTGTGAGAGTTTGCTAAATGACCTTTCTCCTTCTACAGAAAGTGGGAGGGTGGCAAAAATTCTTAGCGCAATACACACCTCTCCAAAAAAGTCCTGGAAGCTCTAGTTATAGATTTGAGTTTTGCAAAAGTAGCGGCCCCCAAATTTCCTGTGAATGTAGCTTCATACACTTTGCATAGATGTTTCAGTTCACAGAGTAAAGATGAAGTTAAATTATAGTTACATAGTTTTTAAGGCCGAAAAAAGACAATATATCCATCCCCTTAAACCCATTTTTTCTAAAGTGTTGCTAAAGTGTTGATCCAGGGAAGGCAAAAAACCCCAATGGGCAGGGCCCAATTGTCCCCATTTGAGGGAAAAATTCTTTTTCCCCTCCAAACTGGGAACAGAAAAAATCCCCGGGTCAACACCCTACTCTAGAAACCTATTTACTATAACTTTTTATATTATTACTCTCCCGAAATTTCATCCAACCCCTTTTTGAACTTGTTATTGAATTCACCCCTGACAAGTCCCTCTTGCAGAGAGTTCACAGTTCACTGCTCTAACTGTAAAAAATCCCCTTTCTATGTTTTTTGTAGAAACTTTCGTTCCCCCAAGACGTAGAGGAGCATTGTTCTAGATACATCCTGGGTTAAAATAAATCTTTGGGGAGATCTCTATATTGACCCTTTTAAAGTATTTAAAATATTTATTATGTCCCCCGAAAACCCTCTTTTCCTAAACTAAATAACTCTAATCTTGCTAACTTTCTGGGGATTGCAGTCTAACCATCCTTTTATTTTTTTTTGGCCCACTTTGTACCCGTTAAGCTCTATAAAGTCTTTCCTGTTTCACTGGTCCCCAAAAAATGTAACAAATTCCATGTTGGTTAAACCAGTGACTTTTATAATGGGAGATAATGTTTCACATATGCAAACTAGCCCCCCTTTTAATCACCCCATAAACCTATTTGCCTTTGGGAGTGCGCCTGACACTGGCGTACAGTTAAGTTTATGTCCACTGGGTTCCCAAGTCCTTCTCCATGTCACTTTTACCCAGCATTTTTCCATTTAACATGTAATCATGTAATGGATTTTTCCTCCCCATGTGCATGACCTTGCATTTATCTGTGTTAAACCTCATCTGCCATTTCACTGCCCAGGACTCCAACTTATCCAGATCCCTTTGTAATAACACACCCTCTATTGTGTTGATTACTTTACAGAGCTTAGTATCATCTGCAAAGATCAATATTCTACTGTCCAATCCATGTGTAAGATCATTAATGAAAATGTTAAAGAGGATAGGGCCCAATACTGAGCCCTGTGGTGCCCCACTAGTAATAGGGATCCAGTCTGAGTATGTGCCGTTAATTACCACTCTTTGTTTTCTATCAGTGAGCCAGTTGCTTACCCACTTGCACACATTTTCCCCCAGTCCAAGCATTCTCATTTTACTTACCAACCTTTTATGTGGCACTGCATCAAATGCTTTAGAGAAATCTAGATATATTACATCCAATGCTTCACTCCAATCCAGTCTAGAACTAACATCCTCATAGAAGCTGATGAGATTAGTTTGACAGGACCAATCCTTCATAAACCCATGCTGGAACAGCCTTATACATTTATTTTCAGTGAGATAGTTCAGGATAGCATCGCTAAGAAAATCTTCAAACTTTTTACCCACAACAGAGGTTAAACTTACCGGCCTATAGTTTCCAGAATCACTTTTTGACCCCTTTTTGAATATTGGCACCAAATTTGCTATGCGCCAGTCTTTTGGGACATACCCCGTTATTATACAATCCATAAATATTAAGAATAGGGGCCTATCTATGACATCACTGAACTCCCTTAGGACACGTGGGTGTATGCCATCTGGACCTAGGGATTTGTCTATTTTAATCTTCTTAAGACGGAGCTGCACTTCTTCCTGGGTTAGCCAAGAAACATTTAAGTTGGAGTTTACCTCATCCCTCTGCTCATCAACAGAAAGGTTATCCTCCTCGGAAAATACAGTGGAGAAAAAATTGATTAATAGGTTTGCTTTTTTCTCATCCCTCAAGACTTTTCAAAGGGCCAACATTTTCTGTTTTAATCTTTTTACTATTTACATAATTAAAAAATATTTTGGTGTTACTTTTACTTTCTATAGTAATATGTCTTTCTGTCTCCAGCTTTGCTGCCTTTATCATATTTTTACATATTTTATTTTTTTCCTTATAGTTTTTTAGTGCCTCTTCACTGCCCTCCTGTTTTACTAGATGAAACGCTTTTTTGTTTTTTGTTGCCTCTTTTACATCCCTGTTGATCCACATTGGGTTTTTTCTGTTCGTAATTATTTTATTACCATAAGGTATATACCGCTCACAGTGGACGCCTAAGATGTTTTTAAAAATATCCCATTTATTATTTGTTCTGCCATTTTTAAACACCTTGTCCCAGTCAATACGGTTTAGGACCTCCCTAAGCAGAATAAAATTAGCCTTCCTAAAATTTAGTGTTTTTGTGGCTCCTTGACACAAAACTCTCTTGAAGGATAAATGGAAATTTATTATATTATGGTCACTATTTCCTAGATGCCCCTCAACCTGAACCTTTCTTATTCTGTCAGGTCTATTAGTGAATATTAAGTCTAGAAGGGCCTTTCCTCTAGTCGGTTCCTGCACCATTTGGCAAAGGTAATTATCATTAGTTATTGACAAAAACCTGTTTCCTTTATAAGGACTATAGGTTTCAGTTTCCCAATTGATGTCTGGATAGTTAGTCGCCCATAATAACAACCTCATTCTGATTAGCTATCTCATCTATTTGCCTTAGGAGTACATCTTGCATAGTTTCTGTTATATTTGGGGGGCCTATAGCAGACCTCTATTAGTATCATATTATTGTTGTTACCCCTATGTATATTTACCCATAATGATTCCGCATGTTCATTACCTGTACCTATATCTTCCCTCAGTGTTGGCGTCAGACCGGATTTTACATAGAGACAGACACCAACCCCCTTCCGGTCTTTACGTTCTCTTCTAAATAGACTGTAGCTCTGTAAGTTAACCGTCCAGTCGTAGCTCTCGTCCAGCCATGTCTCGGTTATTCCCACTATGTCATATTTTTCTTCAGCAATTAATAATTCTAGTTAATTTATTTTGTTGGTCAGACTCCTGGCATTGGTCAGCATGCAATTTAGAGATTTTTCCGTTTTTATTCCTTTCTGCCTGATCTTTTTAACTATTGCTATACCCTCTCCCTCCACTCCACCCCCTGGTTTATTCCGAATTACCAGCTCTCTATCTTCACTATCTTGCATGCTATCTTTGTAGTTGCCCCCCCCCCCCCCCCCAGTCCCTAGTTTAAATATTCCTCCGACTTCCTGGCCATTTTATCCCCCAATGCAGCTGCACCCTCCCCATTTAGGTGCAGCCCGTCCCTAGCATAGAGTCTGTATGGTGAGGGTATGCCAAGATCAATTCTTCAGTGGATGTCATCAGGTCTTCTTCACTCATGGTTCTCAGTTTCAAGATTGGTGAAAACAATTTGCAGACTTCTTCCATAGATTGGAAGCACTGATGAAGATCAGAAATTATTGTATCCATTGCCACAAGAAAGACGTTAGCTTTAAAATGATCTTCAGGATCCATAGCATCACTGTGCCCTGACTTTCTTTGGCGTAACTGTTTAGCAGTTCCTTCGGTATCTCCATGCAATCTGCTACCGACTTAGCCTTAGAGAAAATAGCAGGCCACTTTACCCGAAGATGTTTAATTTCTTCAGAGTGCGCTTTAATGTTGGCAGCTCAAATTTCCATGGAAATAAACCTTGATTGTGGAATTTTATTTCTCTGCTCAAAACTGGTAAGCACTTTCACCCAGAATGCTGCTAAAACAACTGCCCGAAAAGATGAGAAATATTCATAGAGACCTTGAGCATCTGAGTCTGCATCACTTTTTTTTTTACTTATTCAAACAAGCTTTATTGACAAAAGGACAAGAGAAAATCTTTAAACAATCACAAGTGTAGCGGTCATAAGAAAAAACAGTAAACATAAGAGCAGATCATACACAAGTTGACATTGCATATAGACAAATATCTTAATTTTTGATGGCTGAGGCATATGTAGGTTGCTCACTTTTGGTATAAACAAGAAGTTCCAACCACCCTGGTCGTGCGGGACCCCATGAAAATGGGAAAAATAATCATTCAACCTGAGTAAGTTGAACGATCGGGCACAGTGAGGGTGGCAGAGCGAAAAAGCCAACATTGTAAGAAAAAAAAAAGCAAATAGGGGAGAGGTGGAACAGATCCATTAAGGACCAACTAACGAAAAAAGAAAAAAAAAAGAAAAAAAAAATAAATAAAAAAAGGAAAAACAGACCAAAAGCTAGATCAACGGCTCCTCGGTGGCACCTCTCCTCTCCGGGACATCCCAATAGCCCAGTGACCGACTCTACATTCCATCTCCAATCCAATCCAGTGAATCTCCATCACACCAGAAGGGGTCTCAGCCGGAGCATGAGAGATAGCGGTCATCACTTTTAAGCTTTTTAGAAGCAATAACTTTTTCCAGAGCTTTTAGAATGCTTTGTAGTTACTCTGCAACTGGACATACAGCCTCTATTCTTGAACTTCACCTGGTGTCACTTAGACCAGAGGTTCCCAACCCTAGTCCTCAAGGCACACCAACAGGTCATGTTTTCTGGCTTTCCTTAGCATTGCACAGGTGAAGTCATTATTGTCAGTGCATTCTGCACAGGTGATATCATTATTGTCAGTGCATTCTGTGGGAGATCCTGAAAACATGACCTGTTGGGGACTGGACTGGAGTTGGGGAACACTGACTTAGACCATGCAGAGATCTTCCAGTTACTGCAAGCAAGGTGTTCCTTCTCTCATGGCTGCTGCTAAGCAGAATGTATAGCCTGTTAAACACTTCCAAAAAATGTCTTCCTTTCAGGGCAGCTTGCAGCATCATGTACACCCACAAGGTTTAAAGAATGGGCAGCACATGGGCAATATATTGCCGTTGGATATCTATCCTGAATTCTGGCTCTTAAACCTTTTATCCTGCCAACATGTTTGCACCATTGTCATATCCCTGGCCGCTGCAGTCTTTCAGGTCAACAGCATGTTCTCCTAATATTGAAATAATAATTTCTGCTATTTCTTCGCCAGTCTTCTGGTAAACATTTCCTGAATATGCCAGCTTTTTTAGTGGGGGTCTCTGTGAACATACTTTAAAATAATAACATTTTGTTCTGTGTGCGAAACATCTGGTGAAGCATCACAAAGTACAGAGAAATAGCTTCTTCCCTTTCTGAAAGTATGGCATCCAAGACATGCTTTCCACAAATATTAATGAATTAATTTTGAGTGGCCCAAGAAAGATAGTGTACTGAAGGTCTTCTCCCCTTTTCTTGACTAGCCTTGACTTTTTCTAGATGGTCTTGAGGAACACTGTCATATCGGGACAAGATTTCCAAGGTTCCCAAATAGTTACCATTATTGATATCTCTAATTCTCTGTGAATGCCATGTTATGTGAAGCTAAAAACAGTGTCACATCCAAAAGTCTTTGCAGAAGAGCCATAAACTTATCCACTTCCTTTGCCAAACTTCTTTGCATCTCATAATCAACCTCATGGGCGCCTCTGGACTTTTGGAGTAGTGTTTCCTGTGCTGTGTGGATTATTCATGTTCTGGTAACTTTATGTACAGACGATGCCATTTTTGCTTTGATGGATCAAAACCATCTTTCCGACAGAGGCTGCTTCCTGATTTACTTAAGGGGTCATTAGAAAATGCCATGCAAGTTACACAATACATAACTTGCTTACTTGGGCTCCACCTTAGCCAATCCCTTAAGATCTTCTCATGTCCATTTGATGACTTCGCATACAGGAGGAAATCACTGAAAGAACGGGTGTTGACATCTTTAGGTAAAGACTGTGCCATCTTCTTAAACCTCTTACCCTCGGAACCAGTTTTGGCATCTCTGACAGAGCTCCATTTTTTAAATCTGTCATGTGTCACTTTATGTGAGAATAACTTTTTGACATTTTTACCTATCCATGTGATTCAGAGACTGTTTTCTCGTCACACATTGTGCTTTAAGATAGTAAGTAATTTTGGTCCAAAAAGTCCTTGTTTATTTGTGAAAAATATCAAAGTATCGTGAAAAATGTACCATTTTCAAACTTCAAAAGTTTCTGCGTGTAAGACAGATAGTTATTTCACTCAAAATAGTTTATAACTAGCATCTAACATACACTCACCGGCCACTTTATTAGGTACACCTGTCCAACTGCTCGTTAACACTTAATTTCTAATCAGCCAATCACATGGCGGCAACTCAGTGCATTTAGGCATGTAGACATGGTCAAGACAATCTCCTGCAGTTCAAACCGAGCATCAGCATGGGGAAGAAAGGTGATTTGAGTGCCTTTGAACGTGGCATGGTTGTTGGTGCCAGAAGGGCTGGTCTGAGTATTTCAGAAACTGCTGATCTCCTGGGATTTTCACGCACAACCATCTCTAGGGTTTACAGAGAATGGTCCGAAAAAGAAAAAACATCCAGTGAGCGGCAGTCCTGTGGGCGGAAATGCCTTGTTGATGCCAGAGGTCAAAGGAGAATGGGCAGACTGGTTCGAGCTGATAGAAAGGCAACAGTGACTCAAATAGCCACCCGTTACAACCAAGGTAGGCAGAAGAGCATCTCTGAACGCACAGTACGGCGAACTTTGAGGCAGATGGGCTACAGCAGCAGAAGACCACACCGGGTGCCACTCCTTTCAGCTAAGAACAGGAAACTGAGGCTCCAATTTGCCCAAGCTCATCGAAATTGGACAGTAGAAGATTGGAAAAAGGTTGCCTGGTCTGATGAGTCTCGATTTCTGCTGCGACATTCAGATGGTAGGGTCAGAATTTGGCGTCAACAACATGAAAGCATGGATCATCCTGCCTTGTATCAACGGTTCAGGCTGGTGGTGGTGGTGTCATGGTGTGGGGAATATTTTCTTGGCACTCTTTGGGCCCCTTGGTACCAATTGAGCATCGTTGCAACACCTTGTGGAATCTATGCCACGAAGAATTGAGGCAGTTCTGAAGGCAAAAGGGGGTCCAACCCGTTACTAGCATGGTGTACCTAATAAAGTGGCCGGTGGTGTATATCTACTGTAGTAGGTTTAGTAGTAATTTTCACATTTTCATTTTTTATGGACCAGTCCAGTTCTAAGGTGACTTTAATTGACCTGTATGTTAGATACCCCCATAAATGACTTCATCTAAGAAACTACACCCCTTAAAGTATTCAAAACAGCATTAAGGAGTGTATTAACCCATTAGGTGTTTCACAGGAATTAAAGCAAAATGTAGGTGAAATTTTGAAATTTCACTTTTTTGAAGATCTTCAATCTTTATCCATTATTCACAGGAACACGGTAGATGTGACCACAGAAATGCAACTTAATATTGATTCCCCAGATTCTGCTGTTTTCAGAGATATCCCATATGTGGCCCTGGTGCGCTGTTTGGCTCAACCACAAGCCTCAGATTAGGAGGAGCACCTACCGGACTTTGGGGTCTCATTTTCATTATTATTTTATTTAGGGGCCATTCCAGGCTTGCAGTCACCCTAAGGCACTAAAACTTAATGAGCACCCCTAAAAAGACCCCATATTGGAAACTACATCCCTTAAGGAATATATGCAGGGGTGCAGTGAGCATATCGACCTCACTGTTTCACAAATTGTTTTAGCGTTAGGCAGTGAAAATGTAAAAAAAAAAATTTTTCCAACAATCTGCAATTTTAGCTGAAAGGGTTTGATTTTTACAAGGAATGCTGGAAAAAAAGCATCCCAAATTTTGTTACACAATTTCTTCCAAGCTCGGCAATACCCTACATGTGGGTGTAAACTGCTGTTTGGGCGCATGTCAGGGCGTACAAGGAAGAGACTATTATTTGGCTTTTGGAATGCAGATTTTAGTGGGGCCATGTCGCGTTTGCAAAGCCCCCAAAGTACCAGAACAGGTGAAACCTTCCAGAAGTCCCCCATTTTGGATTCAACACCCCTCAGGGATCTCATCTAGGGGTGCATTGTGCATTTTGGGCGTACAGGTATGCCATAGTTTTTTTTTTTTAGCATTAGGCCATGAAAATGGGGGGGAAAAATGCAGTTTCGTCATTGTTTTTTGGGCTTCGTTTTTACAGTGTTTGTTGTACTGAATAAATGACAGAATAACTTTACTATGGGGGTCGGTGCAATTGCAATGATATAAATTTTATACGGTTTTTATGTTTTATTCCTTTTACACAATAGAAATAGGTCTATGAAAAATTGCGTTTCTATGTTGTCCTATTCTGACAGCCATAACTTTTTCATTTTTCTGTATATGGAGCTGATTGTGGGCTTGTGTTTTGTGGGATGAGTCGACGTTTTTATTAGTACCATTATGGGGTTCATATGATGCTTTGTTCACTTTTTATTAAGATTTTTGTGATGCATTTTGAACAAAATACAGCATTTCTGGTAGTGTTTTTTATTATTATTTTTTACTGCAGTCACCATGCGGTATAAATGACATGCTATGAGCTTTACTCAGCAGGTCGATACAATTACAGCGATACCAAATATATATTTTTTTTTTTATGTTTTACTGCTCTTAAACATTAAAAACATTTTTATTCAAAAAGAAAAAAATGTTTTTGCATCAACATAGTCTGAGAGTAGAAATGGGCGAATTGATTCTAACAAAGTGGACTTCATTTAGAATTTCATGAAAACTTCGGTTCTGAACGAAGTCGAAGTTTGGTGTAATTCGTGGGAACGAAGCATTTTTTTAATTGATAAAATGTCCGCAAGCACATGGCATTACATGGGGCAAAGAACTCTGGGAGGAAGAAAGGAACATCCTTTTTTTTTTAACAGCGATTTTTGGGGGGGTGTCACAGCTTTTATCAGAGACTGCTCCTCTTCCGTTCTAATTTTGATTGTTTGTGGGGTATTGTAATTGATGTCCAGTGTGGGTCCAATTCTGCTGCATATACACTCACCGGCCACTTTATTAGGTACACCTGTCCAACTGCTCGTTAACACTTAATTTCTAACCCAGCCAATTTCACATGGCGGCAACTCAGTGCATTAGGCATGTAGACATGGTCAAGACAATCTCCTGCAGTTCAAACCGTGCATCAGTATGGGGAAGAAAGGTGATTTGAGGGGCCTTTTTAACATGGCAATGGTTGTTGGTGCCAAAAAGGGCTGGTCTGAGTATTTTTAGAAATGCTGATCTCCTGGGAATTTTCACGCACAACCATCTCTAGGGTTTACGAGAATGGTCCGAAAAAAGAAAAAACATCCAGTGAGCGGCAGTCCTGGGGCGGAAATGCCTTGTTGATGCCAGAGGTCAAAGGGAATGGGCAGACTGGTTCGAGCTGATAGAAAGGCAACAGTGACTCAAATAGCCACCCGTTAACAACCAAGGTAGGCAGAAGAGCATCTCTGAACGCACAGTACGGCGAACTTTGAGGCAGATGGGCTACAGCACAGAAGACCACACCAGTGCCCCTCCTTTCAGCTAAGAACAGGAAACTGGGCTCCAATTTTGCCCAGCTCATCGAATTGGACAGTAGAAGATTGGAAAAACGTTGCCTGGTCTGATGAGTCTCGATTTCTGCTGGCGACATTCGGATGGTAGGGTCAGAATTGGCGTCATCAACATGAAAGCATGGATCCATCCTGCCTTGTATCACGGTTCAGGCTGGTGGTGGTGGGTGTCAGGTGGGGGGAATATTTTTCTTGGCACTTTTTTGGCCCTTGGTACCAAAATTTAGCATCGTTGCAACACCTTGTGGAATCTAAGCCACGAAGAATTGAGGCAGTTCTGAAGGCAAAAGGGGGTCCAACCCGTTACTAGCATGGTGTACCTAATAAAGTGGCCGGTGAGTGTACATTTTAATGCAATCTGGTCAGCTGTGGAGCACATTGAATATCCAAGGGTTGTCTAAGCCTGTTTTTGCTTTTGTATTCAGTAAAAGAAATGACGTTTTTACAAGCCACATACCAGTTCATTTTTTGCTGCTCATTTCTTTTGCGCAATTTATATCCAAGGGTTAATTAAGCGTGTTGTGCTATTGTAGTCAGTAAAATACACGGCATTTTAACATGCCACATACCAGTTAATTTTTTGCTGTTCATTTCTTTTGTGCAATTTATATCCAAGGGTTACCCAAGCCTGTTAGTGGGTTCATTTGGAGTCAAATACAGGGTGTGTATTTATCATATACAGATATCTTCATTAAACAGAGTCTGTAAATTTTTGAACAAACAGTATGTCAGATAGAGAGGTGGAAGGCTCTTCACATGCGAGTGGCAGTGGCACAAACATTCCTGGAGCAGGCACTGGTCGCAGCACAGTAAGGGGACGTCACAGCAGTGATCACTCGGTGAGGCCAGAACTGTCGGTGTCATCTAGCGGCCCTGTGTTGACCAGCAACCCAAGGGTTCTTGATTGGTTGACTAGGTCATCTACTTCCTCCCAGATGACATCTGACAACCCCAGCCAAGAGTCGGTGGGAACATCAGACACAACCCTGAGTTGTCATGGCCTGGGAACAGCTCAGCGGCTCTCACCTGTCCTCAATCCGCCTCTGTCCCGTCCGATTACCTCAGCCAGAGATCTACTATGTGATCTGGGCTCAGCGCCACTATAAAGCGAGCATGAACAATTTGAGGACAGTCAGCAGCTACTTGGCAGCGAAGAAATGGGTGCCGATATCCCCTGCTTCTTGTAGTAGGCAACAAAGTATGGATGTGGAGCAGGGGCGTAACTAGAGAAGCCAGGGCCCCATAGCAAACTTTTGGATGGGCCCCCCCCCCCCTCCCTGACCACGACCATGTACCAGGACATGCTGTTAGATAATGTAGATAATACAAGGGGCAAATACCTCACCATACATATCACCATCATACTGCTACCAATCAAATCCCACTATACTAAGACCAGCATTACCAATAACACTATTACATAAGGACCTGATTATACCACCAGAACACGACCACAAATTACCACCACATAGTGACTGAATAATAACCCTACACTATTACTGATCAGTACACAAAGACCAATACTGTCTAATAATAATAATATATAATAATATAGTGACCATAAAGTGGTATATACTAGTGTACACAGGCTCTGCAGACTGATAGACCACCATACAGTGACCATATAGTGGTAGACACCAAGTGTACACAGGGCTCTGCAGACTGTATATTAGCCCCTACAGTGCCACGCATAATGGTAGCACCGAATGTACACAGCCCTCCTGCAGACTGTATAAACCACTATATAAACCGTGACCATATAAGTGGTGAGACACAATGTACACAGCCTGTGCAGACATATAAAAGTATTACATGCAATTACATCTTGTGACTCACAGGTGACTTTCTCTGACCAGTCGTTGACTTTCTCTTTTGTTCTGCATCCGGTTCCAGTCCGCCATCATGATGACATCCCTCCCCGACCACTTGTCCCCTGCAGATTTAGACACAAATACTTAAATCCTGACTTTTTCCAGCACCTGCCCCCCCCCTGACTATAAGGGGTCCATGTTAGCAGGCAGTGCATTAGATCGGATATCTGGGCGCCCCAAATAGGCTAGGTTTTAGGTAAGCCAATAGAGTGCCCATATAGGCAGGGCAGGTTTTTTAGGTAGCTATAGGATGCCATACAGGTAGACAGGGTTAGGTGGGCTATAGGGGCCATATATGTAGGGGTTTTAAGGTAGCTAAAGGGGCCCCATAATAAATAGACCGTCAGGCTTGTGGGGGTGATACAGCAGGCTTGGGGGTATACGGAAAGCATATAGGGGTGTAGAGGCAAAAGCATATGGGGCTATAGGCAGCATAGGGGGGCTTATAGGCAGGCATATGGGGGCTATAGCAGGCATATGGGGGAAGTATATGGTGAGCATATGGGGCTATAGCAGGTCATAGGTGGGGGCTATAGCAGGCATATGGGGCTAATAGGCAGCATATGGGGTAATATAGTAGTCATATGGGCTATAGGCATGCATATGGGGGCAATAGGCAGGCATAAGGGGGCGTTAGGCAGGCATAAGGGGGCAATAGGCAGGCATATGGGGGGCTATAGGCCAAGGCAATATGGGGTCTATAGGGCATAGGCATAGGGGGCTATAGGGCACATATGGTGGATATAGGCAGGCATATGGGGAGTATAAGGTAGGCAATATGGGGAGTATAGGAAGGCATAAGGGGGAGCTATAGGCAGGCAATATGGGGAGTATAGTAGGCACCAATGGGGGTCTATAGGCAGACATATGGGTGGCAATAGGCATACTATGGGGGCTATAGGCAGGCATATGGGGCTATAGGGCAGACATATGGGGGCTATAGGCATCATATGGGGGCTATAGGCAGACATATGGGGGGGGGCTATAGGCAGGCATATGGGGGCATATGGCAGGCATATGGGGGTATAGAGGCAGACATATGGGGGCTATAGGCCAGCAAAGGCGGTATAGTGAAGGCATATGGGGGTGTAATAGGTAGGCATATGGGGGCGAAAGGCAGGCATATGGGGTGTATAGGTAGGCATATGGGGGGGGGCTATAGGCAGGCATATATGGGTGCTATAGGCAGGCATAGGGGGGTATATGAAGGCATAATGTGGAGTATAGGAGTTAGGCATATGGGGCTTAGGCAGGCATATGAGGGTAAAGGTAGCAATGAGGGGGGCTTATTGGATGCATATGGCGGGGGCCTAAAGTAGGCAATAAGTGGTGGTATAGGCCAGACAATATGGGGGGTAATGGACAGGTCATATGGGGGGCTGAGTAAGGCAGGCATAAACAAGTGGGTAAAGGTAGCAATATGGGGGGCTATAGGCAGGCCATATGGGGGGCATATAGAGTTAGGAAATATGGTGGGTATAAGGCAGGCATATGGTCTAAGGCAGGCATATTGGGGGGTATAGGCAGGTTCATATGGGGGGGTATAGAGGCCGGCATGGGGGCTATAGGCAGGCAAATGGGGGCTATAGGCAGGCATTATGGGGGGTATAGGCAGCATATTTGGCCAATATAGCAGCAGATGGGTAGATAAAATAAGAAACGAACTTAGCTCACCTCGTCCACACGCCCCTCCGAGTGCGCCGCTCGCTCCGCTCTGCTGCTCTCCCTGTAGCCTCTGCGCTCAGCGCGGGTGGCGCGGTGGGGCCCGGGCGTTCAGAGGGAGTATGCGCCAGGCCCCGCGCTCCCCGCCTGCCGCAGTGAACTGTTAAGTTCACTGCCGCGCCCAGGCGCGCCATTAACCGGGTAACGACGCAGTAGCACTGCCCCCCCGGGGCCCCCCTAAGGCACAGGGGCCCCGTAGCAGCTGCTACCCCCGGTAGTTACGCCACTGATGTGAGAAGTGGCCCGGGAGTCATGGTGTAGAGGTCAGCCTCTGATATACCAAGATGCTGTTGGGAGACAGCAGTGAGATCAACAATAAATCGATGATGAATTGTAGCCGACCGCACTTGGGAGCCAGGCGAAGCTAAGGGCTTCATTCATCATCAGGAGAAGAGGGGCTCACTTCGTCGTCAGCATCGGAGCAGCCAGCAAGTGGTGATAGTGTGGCCGTGAGTCAGCAGGGGTAAGCACAGCATGCGAGGTTTGGGGAGCCAAACGGCTACGGGATGGAAAAACCCGCTTTTCCCAGGTCCAAGAAAGTGCGGCACAGGGCTCAGTGAGGCAGCGGCGGTAGTAGTCACTCTTGCGGAGCGTTGGAGGTAAAATCAGCTACTTGGCGGTGAGGCATGTTCTTTGCTAAGACACCGTAGGGACCGAATATGGTATATGTAAATTCTGTGTCAAAAAGTGAAGCGTGGGACAGGAGCTAACATTGGTCACACCACGGTCCCTCGTCAACACATGCAAAGATCGTCACCATCCGTGGCCCTGGGGAGAAACATGAGCCTACAGAGTGGTGGTCCATCCTGCCACCACAGCAGCAGCACGCCCTGGGCATGCTATTGGTCAATTGCAGCCAATCAAGGCTCCACCACCTCTGCAGAAGGGAACCTGTTTCCTCTTGCCTCATCTCCGGTCCAGAGGCCTCCGGCGCCTCGCTACTCAGGGCAGCCAGCAGTCGTTCAAAAACTAGGCGATGGCAAGAGACAACAGTATGCGTCCAACCATCCTAAAGTGCAGAAGCTGACCGTCGCCCCTGTCCAAGTTGTTGTACAAGCAGTCCCTCTCCCCTTCAAATGGTGGACTCTGTACTCATTTCAGAGAACTAATGGCTTTGTGGACTAGCCGATGGGAGTTCAAGCCGTAATTTATTTTCCAAAAAGTGCAGTATCCTACCCTCACAAATATGTAGAACAGAAGGTGGGCCAGTCCTTGAGCTTATCAGTTTGTTCCAAGGTGCACTGCAACACGGACGTGTGGGGCTGTAACTACGGTCGGGCCAGTACATGTCCTTTATGGCCCACTGGGTGAATGTGCTTCCTTCCCAGCCACACACAACAATTGGACAGGAGACCCGCTTTCTCCTCCACCGTTGTCAAACTGCTGCACCTGCCCAATGTCCGCCTCCTCCTCCACCACCACCACCATCTCAGCCTCCACAAGTACTGCTCCATCATACCACAATGTGTAGGGCACAGCGTGTCACGCAGTTCTACACCTGCTTGCCTCGCGAACGAAGTCACACAGGGGAGTAACTGCTCCGCTCATGCAGCAAGAAATCAGATGTGTGGCTTTCTCCCTTGCCCAACTGCAAATCGGAACCATGGTGACGGACAATGGGGAAACATGGTGTCCGCGCTGCACCGAGGAGGGATGGTCCATGCGCCCTGCATGGCGCACGTTTAATCTGGTTGTTGAAAAGGTTCCTGAAGTCTTCCACCGATCTTCAGAAGATTCTGAAAATGGCCAGGAAACTGTGCATGCACTTCATCCATTCCTACAAAGCCAGAACACCCTCCTCGAGTTGCAGCGGCAGAACGCCTCCCCAACACACCTGATATGCGATGTTTTCCACCCCTTGGAATTCCAGCTGCACAATGTTGGACCGACTGTATGAACAGAGAAAAGCCATTAACATTTTTTGATGATCCAGGCGACAGGAGTACTCCCCTGTGTATCTTTGATGTCAGCCAGTGGCAGCTCATGCGTGACACCTCCGTTGCTGAGGCCATTGAGATAGCAATCGTTAATTGTCATCCGCAGAACTACGGAGATAAAGTCATTCCACTGCTTCATGTCCTGGAACAGATGCTGAAAAATCTGTCTGGGCAGGAACTGGAACGTGGGACTAACATCTCGCGCCACATGAGTCCGGTGGGGACTGAACTGGAGGGAGGAGGAGGACATTGAGCAGAAGCATTGTCTGTGAAATGATGATTTTCTACCCAGGTGAACAGGAGAGAGCAGGAGCAGCTTGGGAGATGAGAGATGAGGTAAGACGAGGCAGATGACCCACAAGCACCGTGGCAGTATACAGTGGAGAATGAGGCAGTGAGTCCCCTCGAGTCACTTGTGCAATGGCTGCAGCAATGCTGATTTGCCTGGCTATGACAGCCGAATAGTCACCATCCGGCAGAGGAATGACTTCTGGCTCTCCACCCTATTGGAACCCTCGCTACCGGTCCAAAATGGGAGCCTTTTTCCCAGCTATTGAGAGGGAGGACAAACTCAAATACTATAGGAAATCCTCCGTATCAGTTGGCGCTGCCTATGTGCGGCATCGCCCTCCTCTGACAGGTCTGACCGGGGGTTTCCTCAGCGCTTCACTACTACTGCCGCGGCTGCTGTGGGAGGGTGAGGAGAGCAGTACCAGCTCCATCACAGCAACCTAAGTCTGGAGTCACTGATGAGCAGCTTCCTTCACCCGCCTAGTGAGGAGGCAGTCGCCAGCAGCAGCAAGGACCTGGAGCAGCCCTGAACCAACAGGTGGTGCCTACTTGACAGCACTCTGCCACCCCAGTTAGAAGATCCGCTGGACTACTGGCAGCCAAACTGGATGTGTGGCCGGCAACTTGCGAGTTTGCAGTGGAGAAGCTGTCCTGCCCGGCCAGTAGTGTGGCATCAAGAGGGTGTTCAGTGCGGCGGGGGCCATCGTTACCCCAAGGAGAACCCGCTTGTCCACGGAAATGTGGAACGACTGACCTTTGTCAAGATGAATCAGGTGGATCGGCCAGGATTTCCAACACCAATGCCTTAGGCGTCAGATACATCAGCCATGACGCCTCACCCAAAACTGTGAGAAATGATCTGGGTCAAACTACCTCCTCAGCCACTATTCTGATGCCGCCACCCCCTGATGCCACAAAACCATCTCTGCCAGTATTCTCAACTGCCTACCACCATCTTTAACCAGGACAGGTATTGCCACCGCACCATCCACACTCTGGTCATTGGTGCCACTCATATGAACCTCATGCTGAGCTGGCTAGCTGTGCTGTTGCCGTGGCCTCCACACTGTTGTCATTGTGGCCACTCTCTGGACCACATGCTGTGCTCTCCTGCCGTCACCTCCACTCTCTGTCAATTGTGCCACTACTGAGTGGCTACTCGTTATTTGCCTTACTCCAGAATGTCATTGTGCCACTGTTTCTGAACTGCAGCTTCTGCTGTGGCTGCTGCCGTGACCTACACACTCTGTCATTGATGCCACCTCTGACCTCATGCTGCCTGCTGTTTTTCTTCTGATCTGCCATGACCCTCCACACTCTGTCCAATTGTTCCACTCTGTGGCCTACAAAACCTGTTTTTTTCCACCTCCAAATGTCATTGTGCCACTGTCTGACCTCAATGCTGCTGCTGTTGCCTGCCCTGCCGGTGACCCCGTCCACACTCTGTCATTGAGCCACTACTGTTGGCCTACTCCCTGTTTTTTTGCCACCACCAGAAAGTCATTGTGCCACAGTCTGAACACATGAAGCTGCTGTGGGCTGCTGCCCGTGACCACCAACCACTCTGTCACTGTTCCACTCTGTGGCCAACTCCCTTTTTTTTTTTTCCAACCTCCACACTCTGTCATTGTTCCACTGTCCTGACATCATGCCTGCTGCTGTGGGCAGCTGCCGCGTGACCTAACACGCTCCTCAATAAATGCCAATCTGTTGCCTACACCTGTTATTTCCACCGTCCACCACTCGTCAATGGAGCCACTCTTTGACCTCATTCTGCTTTGCTGTTTGATGACTCATCTCCACACAAGTGTCCATTGTCCACTTTTGTGGCTTCTGGATGTTGCTGCCACCTCCAGAATGTTGTCATAGTTGCCACTCAGTGGCCTACTCATGGGCTGCTTGCCAAGTGAACCCTGTCTCACTGGAACGCCCTGTGGCTTTATCATAATGCAGTTCCACCCTCACCACTCTCTATGACGTTGCCCCCTAAGTAGTTGTTTCCCCAAAGGAATGGAGAGGATTACAGGATTGTCAGCCAAAAGCAGGATTGATTCAGAACACAAAATACATGCACATATCCCTTTTACTGGTCATCATCTGTTTTGGATCAACTCCTGTTTGTTTTTGGCCTTAGTAATATCTGATGGATTATTGACCGATGAAAGCAGACGACTGACCGGGATTAACGGAAGGCGGAAAATGAACAGATAGACCGTCAACGCAAAATTACTGCCGACACCCTCTCCACTTCATTCTTGGGGCCTCTACATGTTTCAGCGTTTAACAAGAACATGTTCGTCATATTTTGTGACAGTTTAAGAGCTCTGGCTTACAAATGGAGTGAACCCCTGCTTGGAGTGACGTCCCCTAACTGTGCTGCGATCTGTGGCTGCTCCATTAACCTACTACTTTGTTCTTTTGAGCTGCTGTGGTAAGATCTACCCTCACTTGTTTTTTTCCAGCTGGCGCTGCTATTACTATTATCAGGCTGCCGTCATGCTTCCAATTTTTCGTTCAGTTTTTCCCTTCCTTATGATGCCCAGGAATTTTAGAGTGAAGCGATTTCTAAGAGCGGCGGCAGTCATGTGCGTGTTCATCCTAAAACAGCCAGCATTGTATGTAAGACCCAAACCAAGCTCCCCTCTGCATATTTAAGCATGGCACAATGTTCTACAGCACCCTACAGGCTTTCTGCACCCGGAAATAGCAGTTTTATAACAGCGTTCATCCCAAAGTAAATCGGAACCGAAATGAATTAATGGGTCGGAAAATTCGGCGAAGTCGAGAACCGGAATTTTTGAGAAATTCGCCCAGTCTCTAGTCCCAACAATCTAAACAGAGTAAAATTTGGTTAACACAAACTGTGAAACTAATTGATAATAAGTTCTAAAAAAACTATAATTAATGTTGGTTTGTTTGAGTAAAATGAATGATAACAACAATTACATGAGTGAACATAAACAGTACATTTATAAGTAGCAATCAAAACAAAAATCAGGTGTGGGGTGGGGTGTGGCAAAATCTTTTTAAAGCTCTGCCAGAATATCCTAAGAATGTTATTAATAACATTTTTTTCGTACTTCAAAAATTGTATTTGTGGGACAGCAGCGTGCTTATAAAAATAAAATAATAATTGATTACTTTCCTGAATCTAGTAGTTAAAATTAAAACCACACATTGTGCCATGTTTTCAACTTAAGCCAAGAAATAGGTGGTCATATTTGGCTGTAAATTTTTTTTTTTTAATTATTAAGCTTCTTTTTGTGTAAAGCATTGCAAACAAATATATAAATTACAGATTTCATTTTATTTACAAATGTTTTATTTCATAACCCTGCTTTTTAACAAAGTTAAAAAATAGTTGGTCACTGGGTTATTAATAGATATCTAGAACATAATAAGTCTGTAGGTACATGTATCTTGCTTTAAAGGATGCAGTAAGGCCTCGTTCACACGACGTTTTTGCCCGCGGTTCTTCAGGTTTCTTTGTGCTCAAAAGGGGCCTTGTGTGATTTTTTTGTGAATTACATATCATGTGACCCCAGCATGATAAATCAACCAGGCATTTCTCTCTCTAAGTGTAAAGAAAGTTGTGTTTATGTATAGAGTTGGTAAGTAAGCTACACTTTAGCTCAGAGGTAACATTTTTGCTTTACCAGCACAAGGGTCCTTGGTTCAAGATCTCGCAGGAACTTAGAGCCTGTGAATTGTTTTTCCTTTCCTCTATATCAACGCACAACCTCATTTAGTGTTTCTTTATTTATTTATTTGCACTGTCGGACTTATTACTATCTAGTCCAAAGGACAGGAGTAATATGACAGCACCCGGGGGAGTTGTTTTTTTTTGAGCACTCATTAGCTACCTAATAAGAGAGGTGAAATCTGAGCATGTGCAACTCAGGACTGAGGATCTCACAGCGCCAGGTCGTATCCCCTGAGATGAGCCTGTAAACAACGGATCACTATGGAGCAAGGGGGGGGGGCTAAAACAAAATGATGCCGAATTTTTAATAATGATGAATGCTGAAAATGTTATTAATTTTCATTTTCAAACTTCCCACGTCCAATTTACTTCG